>JAOEHX010054651.1:0-45152 GCA_025448015.1 Bolborhynchus lineola
TAAATTGGGTAGTTTTTTTAGTTTTTTTTTCATGATCCTTTTGGTTATTTGTATACATGGATTTCTGTCTGAGAGTGCTGATATGCATTGCCCTTAAAAAGCAACTTTATGTTGGAAGATGGGGATGTATGTTTGAGACTCCTCTCAAATCTTGGCTTCAGAGAGCACTGAAAGCCCCATGCACTTCACTAACAGCCATTTGCAAAAGCCTTATAACACAGTAGAAATTGAAGTGGTTTCTTTTGTGGCAATGTTACAAGTCAATAATTTGACCTCGGATTCTGTCCATGTCCAGTGAAAAGCGAGGATTACAACCCCTTGCTGTCCTGTGTAGTGAATCCAGGGCCATTCCCCGCAGGGAGCTAAGCAGGCAAAAGGAAGGGAGTGCCATCCTCTTGGGAGCTGTTACGGCATCTGCTCCCCCCAGGGAAGAGGAGGGAGGAATTCTGACAATTCCTTGCCAAGCTATTCCAAGGATAGAGCACTTACACCCCACCAGCTAATTATGGCTGTTCCTCAAGGCTTTATTTTAGCATCTGGATTTCAGTAACTTTTTAAGCCTAGTTTTGTACTGAGGATTACTGTGAATTTAGATCCAAACCATTGCTTGAGTTGCATATCCAAAGTAAGCATTGTTAACAAAAGCCAAGTGCTTTATGCATTTTATTCAGTGCTAAGAGCAGCTTGACTGCTAATATTTCATGTGCAGAAAGAAATGGAGCTGTAGTGTTTCAAGCTAATTCTGGAATTTTGAAGGATATCCTGCATGGCAAACTCTAATGCCCATGGTTACGCTAGTGGCTATCAGCTTGAGGGCAGTGAGACATGGGTGCAGACTGATATAGGGCTGAGACCTTATAGGAAGACAAATGCGCACTTTTACATGCTTGTTTAATGTTGTGCTACTAGTTTCTTGAAGCATCTTTGTGTGTAATGTCTGCCTATGTTCCTTTTAAAATTTTTCCAGGTCCTCTACCATTCAAAGAAATCATATAGCAAAGTAAGATTTATCCTGTCTCCTGCTAAAGCATGTGGGCTTAATACTTTTGCTGCCCAAGTCATTCTAACAGTCACAGTATTAGAAAGGTTTGAACAAAATTCTGCTATAAATCCTAGCAGTTATTGTGGAGAAATAATTGGGGAAGGGAGGAGCAAGGTAAGAAAGAGAGTGGCTGTCTGAATTGAGGGAAAGAGCAGAGCACTTATCTCTCTCTCCTCTCACTGTGTCAGTCCAGCCTGAATATCTGCACAAAGGAGTTTTAAGTCTTTCATTTTGTAGGAATCCATGAATGCAGCTGGGTAGAACCAAGCAGGACTGAACTAGTTGGGAGCTGAAGTGCTTTGTGTGCTGCAGCAGTGTTTCTCTCCAGCTCCAGTTGAGCATTCTGGCTTCATGCAGCAGATACCTACATAAACAGAAGAAAAGCTCAATTTCCCTGCACTACTTTTGCACTAGATTTTGCAAGGAATGTAATTTTTTTGTGTGCTGAACCAAAGGATTCCTAAGTGAAGGAGCAGATTAATTGCTCTGCAGTGTGCACATTAGTGAAAAGCATCGAGCAATGGGTGTAGCCCATTTAATAGCTATTAAGCTGTTTAGTGGATAGGTGTAGTGAAAGCTTCAGCTTGCATGGGTGGCTTTATTGGCAAATACAAGGATACAAATAGAAACGGAACAACTCTACCAGTGTGTTGGAAGACAAGGCCCAGATACGCAGCGTTACTAACCAGTAGGGTGAGCACTTCATGAGCAGGTTGAGAACATCTGTTCCAGGAGCAGAATCTAAGTCTTGAAATAGCATTGATTGGACAGTCAAACTTTTACAGTAGAATAATTAATAAAAATAGAATATGGACATAAATGAAAATTATCTTTGTGGTGCCTGGTTATAATCCCTTTGTTATAACCCTCTCTATTATCTAACACTCTCATAAGTATGTGAAGATCAAACTGTAGGTGCAAAAGCATTCTGAATTGTCTCTCATTTGTCATCCCTTCTAGGTAGAAGACAGTGTTAATGACTATAAATCTGTAGAGGAGCGAGAAAATAATTGAGTCTGTGTATAACATGATATATCGTTATTGCTTGAATGGTAGTAAACAATGCCTGTCAGGAGGTGATTCTCACAGCTCTTAATTGTAAATTGGAATTCCAGGTGATTAAGTTCTGTGGGGACTTGATTAGATTTGCTGTCTCCCACCTCAACACCCTGGGATAATGATTAGTTCACTATCTCTAGCTGTCTATAATAATGAGATGAATCTGCTAGTCAAATGTTTTTGCTAAAATTATTTACAATCCGGTAATAGTTTAGAGTTGTATTTACATGGTAATGGACAGGCTTTGGCTGTTAAGGTGGGATGAACAGGTCAAATCTCAGGGTGCCTTACAGATTCAGCTTATAGTTTCTTGAGACCATTGGGTAGTACAAGTTGTCCTTGGTTTGTGCTTTTGGAGACTGTTTTACTGTTCTTATCAAGCCTTTAGGAATCAAAAGAGATTTAGTAATCCTCTGGTTTGGTGCAGGACACTTAGCTGTCTGGAGTAGGACACCAGCTCCTTGCTACAGTGAACATTTGGCATACAATTTTCTCACTCAATTTTATCTTTCTTCTCTTGTCCTGCTGTTTATTCTTTTCTTCCCCTAGCATCAATCTTTTGGCATATGGGAACTGTATGAATACAGCTGTTGGCTATGCTGGGGATGCCTGCTCTACCTACCTGCTACCAAGAAGTCTTTCTGATTTTTTTCTGGGGCTAAATCTTACCTTTTGATCACAGCCAATGTGGTTTCTGGAGCAAGGCTTACAAGTGCAGTAGGCAAAAGAAGAGTTAGCCTGAAAATACCATCAGAAGAAAAAGAAGCTGAGAAACTTGATGTCACAAGATTTAAAGTCTGAATTTGTCTGCTGATGAAAATTTAGAGAGCTTCAGGGTGAGTACTAGCTAGGTTGGGGGTTGAAGGCAGTTGGTGTTACCAGAGACAGTGAGAGAGGTACCCAAATCTGTCTTTTGAATTTAGCTTTGCATATTAACTCCTAGAAAGATGTAACATGCTAACCACGCAGTTAAGCTCAAAGCATCCCTTTCCTATTTCCCTTGGCAGCCAGTTTGTTTAACTGTAGGTCATGCCAGGAAGGAAAAAAAAACTGAAACAAAGCTCTTCTTCATTTTGTAGTCTGACTTTCTCACATTGTGGTGCATCACCATGTGAAGCTCAAGTTCTGCCATATGCTGTGGGGTGTGATACAACACAACCTGACTTAACGACTCAATGTCAGCTATAGGAAGTCTGAAAATGTGGTTTCCTGAAAAACAAGGGAAAAGGGGAGAAGTGCGTAGTTTTTGTTTTGAAGATAGCAGTATTGGAAACTCCACAAGCACTTATGTCAAAATACCTACGAAGTAGCTATTTAGTCATAGGAATAGTTGCCATTTATTTTCAAGGCATCTGTGCCTGAATTAGGGAAAATCCTTTAACATGTGTCAGACCTCACAGATATGAGTAATTCTGTGGAAACAGTGTGCATGTCAGACGTGACTGATCACTTGTTACCCTGCATTCTGTCCTTTGTTTTTAAGTTAGGCTCAAATATACGTCTAGCAAAAATTCAGTATAAACCAGGGCTTGTCTGATATAATCCAATTGTTTCTTGCATTTTGGTAGAAGATGCAAGTTTTTCTTACTGAGAAAGTATTTTCCTGACAAAATCAAATTGTGAGACAATTTGCCATGTAGTGTTAGATAGCAAGCACTGGTCTGCATCAGACTGGGACCTCATCTCTTTACTTCCAGGTTAATAGCTGTTGTCTTAAAAATTAATTTCCCAAAATTATGTGCAAAAGGACGTATTGGTGAAACCACCCTGTACTGTGCAGGAGTTGTGATATTTACCTTTACCTTGATTTCTTAATTCTGTGTGGAAAATAAAGCTCTTAGTTTCAGCACCTGTGGTATAAGGTGGGAGTCAAATCTGTGGTACGCAGCTCATGTGAGAGTAGGAACTAGCATGCCTGTCTTCAGGATCCATATGTTAACTTTAATTACTTTTTATGTGATTCAGTTGAAAGGTTTCATGGTTCTCCCAGTGCTTTGAAACTGAATCTTTTATTTGGTGGACAAGTCCCTGAGCAACCTGATCTAACTGGACCTGGTTGGAGCTGGGAGTTGGATTAGATGACGTCCAGGGGTCCTTTCCAATGTAAACTAATATATGTAAAGTAAAAGCTACTTTTGGGGATGATAGATGAAATTTAGCAGGGCAAGCTGTGGAGCTGGGGAAGCCACAAACATTGTATTTGCTGTTTCCATCTTCATGCAGTTAATTCAATTAATATTGTGCAGGATTTTTTCACCCAGGCGCTGCTAAGAATTAGCTACAGAGGACTGAAGGCAGAATTTCTGGTTAGCAATGTGTGTTAAGTCAACCTTGCTCAACATCAGTTCTAATTAAATCAATGTAACTTCTGTATCTGAGTGCATATAGTCTAAGAGCACACGGAAAGTAAATATGGCATAAAAAATGATGGATATCTGCAGAGAACCTTAATGTGAATGATGCAATTTCTGTAAGCAAAGAAAAATCTGGAGATGCCAGCAAGTAGAAATCAGAGTATAATTTTTTTTAAGGAGACAGAAAGGCTAGGGAAGGTGAAATACCTAAAACACCATGTCCTCACTGAAGATTCCAATCACAGAAGACCGTGCTGCCCACGTGTATCTGCACGGATTTCAGTTCAGCCAGGGCCGCAGTAACACTACATGATTTGAGAGAAAGAAGGCAGAGTGCAGTCTTGTTTGCAGTGAGCTAATTTTATTTGTTCCTTCTCTGTCAAAGCAATTGCAGCCTACAGAGCAGTTGTGAGGCAGCTTTGTACGCAGTTCTTTCTTGAACTTGTACTGGTGGAAATAGGTCAGCTGATTGTAGAGAGAAAATACTTCTCCTGAGCCTCAACTAAAGCTCTTTGCTTTGAGCTCCTTTCTGATATTGGTGGGTTACGCTGGGCATGTCATTTTAACAGGCAGAAAAGGCTAACCTGTGCACCTTGAATATGAACAGTTATGCATTAAATGCATACCAGAATGGCACCAGTGCTGTAAAAGCTCATCTGAGAGTTTTGCATCATAAGGCAAAGTTTCAGTGTCTTTCACTATTATGGTTATGCATGGCTCATGCACAGGGATAATTTCATTGGTTTGTAAAATCAATGCCGCAGACACCTGAATTAGTGGATTTTTATAAAAATGTATGCAGGGTAAATTTATTAATTCATCAGTCAAAGATTGCTGACATAATATCAGTGTTTTCTTGCATGTTTATGAGTTCTGCATACTTGTGGTTACAAGTGTGACTGTGCCTTAAGAACAGATATGGTAGCAGCAATATAAATATGCAAGAGTAGCTGTTTAGATCCTGAAACTAGTCTGTACACTATCAATCTCCTCAATGAATCAAAAGTACATGGGTGGGGTCTGTTTGTTTCATAGTTCACTTGTAGCATAAATGTCAAGATCAGTACTGTGCTGTTCACCAGAATGACCAAATCCTATATCGTACTTTGCACAAAGCCCCTGTATAAGCATAATATGTGAAAGCTTTACCTGCAGAAAAGCTTCCTGCTCATACTTCATCAACAGTTGCGTGAAGCGCAAGAATTACTGTTGACAATGAACATTTTATTATGGGGCAAAATATCCTCTTAAGAATGTAAGGTCAGCAGTCTGTGAGTGATGAATTTCTTATGCACATCAACACACAAATGTTTGATGCCTAATCCTTTAATACGATTTTTATGGATTGGTTTCAACAGGAATTCAAGTACAAATCTTCAGTGGCTGAACAGCCTTCTAGCAACAAGCTGGCTTTGCTGGAATTCATGCTCAAAATTTACCTCACTCATTTTTAAATTTTATGATTGCTATATGCCAGTGATCCTGTAGCTCATCTCCTAGTTTTTACTGCTTGTCACTGATGCAGACTCTCATTGACCTTTTTAAGCATTTTGCTAAACTAAGTATTTTTGTTTATTGAAGGACTATATAGAATGGTTTCCATCATTCTAATGGAGATGTTTTTAATGCTTCATTTATGGCATTGTACTTTGACGTTTGCAAATTATTGGAAAGTTACAGAAAGCTTTGTGGTAAAAGCTAGTTCTGTCTCACCAAATTCTTCTTAGCTGTTGAATTTTTACATCTCATTCAGGTAGTTATTGAATATCCCAGAGCATGTCCTCCAAGAACAGTGGCTGTAAAGTTTTACTCATCTGCCCAATAAAGGCAGCAAAGTTGCGCTATCTAATTTAAGCTTGTGTGTACATGGGGTCATGAGTATGTGAATGCTTACATTCACACATGTATACTGCTGTGACTTAGAATTGTTTGGGATCAGAAGCACAATTTACTATTGTTTTATGTTAACTTTATTGGTAAATTCATGGATTATTTCCAGCAGACATTTCCTAATGTAAAAATATTTTCTTATCTAAGTGGTTTTTAGTGGTAGGAAATAAGCTAGGAAATTAGATAAGCTAAGCTTTCAGAGTAAATCATGATAGTTTATGAGGATGATCTTTCCTCAGATGTTAAGTGAATTCACTCATGTCTGGAAAGGTATAAGAATAAATTGAATGTATTTAATGAAATGGAATCAAAGACTTTACAGTTTTGTAGACTGAAAAAAACTGCTTAGATACCACCTTTCCCTGTAACTTGTTTTGTGATGCGATCTTTCTGTAAGGTGCAGCTGTAAACCTTCTTCAGAATCTACTCAGTGGAGTCTACTTCACCCAGCATTGCTAGTCTGACACTTCAGTATCATTTAACTTGAGATCCCTGTAGCATGATTGAGTTTTGCATTAGATCACATCACCAAAAGGCACCTCTAAAATTGCAATTTATTAATTGAAAACAGAAAAATTATTTCAAATATTTGTGATTGAGGTACTAAGCCAAGCTAGCTTAGTAGTACCTGAGTAACAGCTGACATACTGTGTGTCGTGTGTGCAGTTGTGCTTTTTTTTTTATCCCTTGTGACAGGAACTAACTGATGAGAGATTGTTAACTTCAAAGATTTTGGTTGTTTGATATCCTGGGGCCTGAGTATCTTAGGGCAGGCAGTAATAACACATGGATGACTCCATCATACTTGTTAGTCTGAGTTGACATTTCATTGCTATAGGGTTTGCCTTTCGAAGCTACTACTGATTCAGAACAGAATTTCTATTGTATGTGTGCTCAAAAACCTTCTTGCTTTCAGCTGGACTAGGTGATGTCACTTGCATGGCACACTGTAATTGGCTTGGAGTATATTCTTAGTCCTTCAGCAATCTCTCACTGTGTCTGTCCTGAATGTCTACAGAGTTGTGGCTTGTTATCCTGAGACTTGCTTAGTCCTCTTACCCTTCCAACAAAATAATCCTTTAGCTAGAAGTCCAGAGTTTTCTAAGCTGTCACTACCTTTCTGTCCTGTATCTCATTTAGCCCTTCTCTAAACTGTCACATAGTTGTAGTGGAGTCAGGAAGAAGAGGCACCTGAAAGCTACTGAAAACATCAAATGCTTCAAAAGCAGCTGTTGTCAGAAATAAGGATACCTTTTGGATTAAGTGATGGCTAAACTTTTTCCAGCTGTTGCTCTTCTCAAAGAATTTTAGTTTGGAAGGAAGTGAAGGCTTTTCAGTGTGCTGCTCCTCCACTTGAGGTACTGTTCATTGCACTCCAGATATTCACTGATCTCTCTGAGCAGAGAGACAGCTTTATTTTGTTTAGTGCTCAAGTCCTGCCTGATCCATGCTACGTACTGGGATCTCCCTGTTCAAGGACTGTGAACCGCTCAGACTGCACCAGTATGACTTGACCCAGGAGGTCTTCCACAGTTCCTGGAACTAGGTCCATGTGTCAGACATACGCTGAATCTACATTAGGGTGAGACTCGAACTGACTTCCACTTTCCCCTTGTTTCTTCTTAGAAGCAATCCAGGTGAATAGATTGGGTATGAGCCTTAACACACTCTGACAGATCCCAGATCTGGATGGTTTGAGGGCAAAGAGGGAATGTCAAGGCTGGAAAGCATGCCAGGCTATCACCAGCAGTGATCTGGGCAAGACCCTGGAAGACCTGTTACCTACAAAGTTCTAAAGAGATTTCATCTCTTTAATTTCTTGAGTTTCTTGAGTTTGTTTTATTGCACACTTTCTGGTCACTTTACATGATGGTGGAAAGCTTGTGCAGCAGATTCTTCATGTTATCCCTGGAAGATGAGGGTGTTTCCCGGAGAGGGGAGAATTTTTTTTTAAGCAGTTTCAGTAGCTCAGAACAATTTTGCTTTCTTTATTGGGACATATTTACCAATGTAAATTCTGAACATTACCTACCTACCTTTTTGCTAATGCCTGGGGCTTTTCTATCATTGCTGATACTGCATTTCTGGCACTGTATTGGCTTGAATACCTCTGCCCAAATTAATATAAAGGTATTCAGTTGATTGTTTTTCCAAAAAATGTTTCTTACACTAAATTACTATACTACTGTCTGAAAATCTGAACTTTACACAAAAATTGAATGTCTTTCTGTGGGTAAGAATATTTATGGGAAAAATGAGCTTTTTTTTTTTTTAAACTTGGACTTTTTTAAATGTGTGGACAACCAGGAAGAATAGAAAATTAAGAAGCACAAATAAGTCAATGAAGTGGTTATGAAGTAGGTGGCTTAAAAAGTCTATTTTATTCTTAGCTTCCCTTCTATCTATTTGTGACTTCGTAGGCCTGAGCTAAAATAATTTTTACTCTATAATCTAGGGTCGGAAGATGTCTCCATCACAACTTTTAGGTGGTCTGCTTTAGTAGCAGCTGCAGCAATGAAAGGCATTCAGTGCCTTTCCTGCAAGGAAAGGGTTATCTATCCTCTCAAATGTGAGAGCACACCCCGCTCTAGCCTGCAGGCACACAGATAATAATAACATGGAAGGATGGCAGCCTGCTCTCTGGAACTGTTTATGAGAAGGAAGTCCGCAATTACATATTTCTGGGCAAACATTAACCAAGACTGAAGCCTAGTTTCGAAGAAAAACAACAGACTGGAACCTTCAGTGATATATCTGTTATGTGGACTGGAAACAGCAGTCAAACATTCATGTCGCATTAGGAGCAAAGAAAGAATAGCCCAACAACAGCGCAAAAGACTTGATAATATCATCATATGCTGGTGTGAGCTTGCAGAAAGCATCTCTTCCCTGACCTACTCTCCAGTGTTGTTGGAATGAGGAAGGTGATTTTTGCTTTAGAGTACTCTCTTTTTGAAAACAGACCTAAGCCGAAGTAGTGGAACTGTAGTTTGCTGTGCTCACAGCTTAATCCATTTATATTGGTGGTTTCAAAGCTTACCACCACACGCTGAAGTTTCTCCTCTAAAAAATGAGTTACTTTAGGCATCTCTCAATCACTGCGGTTACCATGCGAGAAACAATTGCTATTCTGTGCTGTGGTTTTGTAAAGTAGCAATCTTATTTAGAACTTCGTATGCTAAACTCGGATATGCCCATTCTGTTACAGACTCTGTGTACCTAAAAATGGAATTGTTACACTAAAATTAAGTAGACAGCCAAATGATACATCCTATCCTTTGTTTTTTCTGAAAGACCACAATTACTGCAAAGAAGCGGTCCACTCATTACTGCAAACTCTGGGGAAAAGGAATGACAGAATATAGGCCAGCATAGGAGAGGAGTATTAGTCTAAAAAGACACTTGCTGTGGCAAGCATAGTATGTAAATTCCGAAGTTAAGCACTTTGGAAATAGTCCAAAAGATGAAGATACATACATTACTGCTGCTGGGGGAAAGGAAGGGAATCTTAAACGTCTCCATAGAGAATATTTCCTTGGCTTTTTTTTTTCTTCATTCCATTTTTTAAAGGGCAAGACAGCTGTGGCTGGGAAACCTTACACTTGTATTAGGCTACTGGAATCAGGTTTTATGGTAAAAATTAGGTTAATCTGGTTGTAACTGGGCTAAGATAGACTAGATATTTCAAGAGACAAGTTTAGTGTCCTGACATTGATCTCTGCTGAGGCAGACACATACCTGCCTATTCCTGAAATCACTAAGATCCTGTGATCTCTAGTCATCTGAAATCACTAAGATCTGATAGGAAAACTAAGATGAAGTGAAGTTACTGTCTCTGCTGACTTCACAGCTGAGTGTCTTCATAAATTGTACTGATCACTGTACTGTCTTGCTGCAACAAGTGAGACTGGAATGGAAAAAGCAGACTGAAGGACTCTTTCATGAGATCCCTCACAGTAAAATATCTGCAAAAAGCAACTGATCCTGCTTTGCCTACTTCGATGATGAGCGACTGTGTTCTTTCATTTTGTCTCTTTCCGCCTCCCCTGTGCCAAATACTGCACATTTTATAATGCCAAATCAACTTTTAGAATCACTCCCTTGTCTTCCCCCTACTCCACCTTCCCTGAGTATTTTAGCGGCTTAATCTCCTAGAAGTATTTTAATAACACACAAAGTAAACAGTGGTTTCTGTCATAGAATGATTTCTGCCATGTTTAGGCTCGCATTTTGAAATACCAGAATATCACTAGATGAGTATCAGCAGATTATTTGAGGTACACCTGAAGAGATCTGTTTCTAGTGTTTTGGAAAGGGACATGTTCAGAAGGATAGAAAGAACTGGCCTGTTGTGATGAGTATAGCTGGATTTTATTGTAACAGAGGAGCAAAGAATACTGACTCCTAGATAGGTATTCATCTAAATATTATAACCAAAATAAGATATTTGTGGTAAAATGGGGAAGCTGTTTAGTGGGAGAATGGGAGGGGACATAGTTTCATCTCTTGTTGTAGGAGAAGTACAAGTCTAAGCTTCACAAAAAGCTGTTTTGGTTTGTTTTGAGGATGGACATATCATGGATAGCTAACAGATAAAAGCTGCATGGGTCATTGGGATTTTCTATAGTTATTGTATCTTTCAAATTATGTTCTTGGAGGCTTAATCTGGACTTCAGTTAATCTTCTAATGATTTATCTATATGAGTTTTATAGATTGGTATTGTTTTCTCCTGAATGGCAGCAAATCTGGTCCCTGATGAAGCAGACTGTCTTCTACTAGTATGTCTTTCTCCTTTCAGGAACCTTAGCACCATGTTAGTGAGCCAGTAAAGGATGAAAATCTAAGCAGAATGTTCAAGTCAGATTTTTTTTAGCCTGTTTAAAAGTTACTCATTGCATTGTCATTCATAATCATCTTCCTGTGTGACAGGATGGGCTCATCACATCCCAGAAAGATAAAGATGGATTTCTCAGCTCCCAGAAGGCCAAAGTAAGCATCCTTCTGACTAACAGTCTCTGAGCACTGTGTTGGGAGTGGTGTAAATTTGGAGTTGTGTGCTGTTGAGTGGCACAGAAAATATGCTTCTGTAAAGTCTGGTTTGTGGTTAATGATTTCTCTTATTCTCTATTTGCATTCTGTTCTCCTTGCTCAGTTTGTGAGAGCAGGAAGAAGGATATGGATGGAGCAGTGCAACCTCTTCATCTTTTCCTACGTGAACCAATTTTGTCTATTTCTAGAAGTCATCTTTGGTCTTTTCTAAAGAACCATCAAGATATGAGACATGTCTATGATATTCCAGTATAGAAGGTGGGCCTTTAACATTCTCCTGCCCACTAGGAACTCTGATGGCTCTTCTCCAGTCTTTGCTTACATCAAAATGTGAGATTGCTCAGGTGTTTTTCTGTCTAAGATGCCCCTTTAAAAGTAAAACTTTCCATGAAGTCTGGTAGTCCCTATACTTGGCTTACCTCGTAAGCCAAAAGGAAATGCAAAGACTTGATGAAACTATCCAAAGGGAGGGGGAGCCCTGAACTCAGCATGTGATTTGGAAGAGGGCTTTTGTCATCTTTATATGCTGGTGGTCAGGACTGATAATAGGTGAAATAGGTGATAAAAAGGTGAATCAAGCAGACCTTCCAAAGGGTGCAGTTGTTACCTTACAAATGAAACAAACCACTAAGAATCACCTGGAATCTTATCAGTGGTAGTGAACATAGTGTATGATACATTACATTGTCTTCGAGAGTCTCATTTTGATTCCCAAAAGCATCGCTTCAGAGTGTAAGACTCTGCACCATTGGGTATGGAAGAGTGCCTTGTGCAGGCAGGGCAGTGTTGACAGGTGCCTTGTACCATCTGCCTCCTTCCTCCACAAATCCATCAGCATCCATGCAGCAGCTTGTATTTGGTAAGAACACTGAAAGGAGATGTGATTTGGATTTAATCATTAGCAAATGTCCCTCAACTGTTTCTCAGTTGCCCATCTGAGTTTAATTCCAAGAGAAGGAAATTCTGATGTATTCCTGCCTTCAGGTATAATTACTTCAAGACAGATTGACTGTTTAAGCACACACTACACTGCTTAGCTTTAATTAGAGTAAATTGGCAGAATTTATATGACCGGTAGTTTTGGGGACTGTCAGATGCATGAAAGTGTCTTTTGCATATAATTTCCTGCTGAGGCTAAGACCAAGGTACTAGCTGAAAGGCTTGTAATTAGCATAAAAACACTTTGTAAATTTAACCCGATCTAGATCAGGAAAGGAATGGAATTGGCTGGGGGAAATGGTGGCGTTCTGGGAAGAGAAAAACACGAAATGGAACATGAAGCAAGAAGTTGCTGGAGATTGTGCTGTAACATAGAAAAGTGCTATTGTGAAATTGAAATCTGTGGACAGGCACAGGTGATTTGTAAGTACATAAGTAAGATTTAGAAACCTAAAATTAATTTTTTTGAAGGTTTTTCTGGTATATCCTATAACCTCAGTGCTGATAATTGAGATGAAAAAGAAGAGGAGGTTTGGCTGGATGTCCTGTCACAACAGTTGTAATGCACTGATTCCAAGTGTCCTGGAGTGACATTAGCCTTTGCTGTATCCATTTCTGACTTGACCCTCTGCTGTAACTTGCCTATTTGCCCACTGCAGTGCAAGCAAAGAGTGCTTAGTATACAAAGAGATCACAAACCGTTGACTGAACAGTAAGTGAAGACCAGGTGTGCCATTGAGCCTCTTCTGTACTGAGGGTCTCCCCTTTGCTGTGCCCTAGATCTTTTGCTAGCAAAGTACTTTCCCAAACCAGGTAGATGTGGCTGTGTGGTGCTGAGCACCTGGTGATGCTGGTGGATGTTGTCAGTGTTGTTTGGATGCAATTTACAGTTTGTCTCTGCCTGTCAGGCAGTGAATCTCCATTAAAAAATGTATGGAAGAAACAGTTCTCAGTTTTCCCAAAGAAAGAGAATAGCTGACCAGAGGTTCAAATCTGATTAACTCACTGGCACTGGGTTTGCAAACTGACCTCTTTGGTGTTGGGAACTTTTACTGATGATATTCTCTGAGAAGCCTATGGATTAACAACAGTTACCCACATCAGCATGTTCTTTTTGGAATGGCATAAAATTTATTAGTTTCTGTATTATAGCTTGGTGTATGAGAGGTGGCTATATCACTCTGCTAATTTTAAGTTCACTGTAAAGGCCTAGGGAAAGTGGCCTCAAACCTTTTCTACTGTGGGGTCAGGATGGCATGTGAGTCTGTTTACTTGAGGATGCTGCAAATATTGTGTGCTCAGCATATTTAACTATTCTACTTTATATTTTCTTCATAATGTGTCTTGGGCGTGAGATGTGTGAAGAAAGTGAAGTGGCTGTGGTTTTTAACACTTTGGTCCCAACACTTAATATGCTGACTAGCTCAGTGTTTTTGAGAGGTGTGTTATTTCCATGTCAGTTGTACAGGCTTGGACACAACTTTGCTTTAGTTTGTTCCACTATCCAAATGTGTTGTATCTGAATCCATCAGTCTCTTGAACCTGTTTTCTCTAGAGAAGTTGATGGAGTCCATACATAGATCGAGGTGATTCTCTCATGTTAATGAGTGAGGCTAGTCTGTCTTGCTCCTTGTTTCTTGCAGCTTTCATGGGATTTTTGATTCTGACTTAATCTGAATACAGTTGACAAAATCTGCATCTGCTGCTGAGTTAAGAGCTTGCTGTCAGCACCCATTCTTCCAGTGCAGTATGAGTAGTTATCAGACACCCTAATCTCTCTGCTTTTAGAAATGAAGTCCTGCATCCCTGAAAACTGACACAGTGGAAATGATTTTGGTCTTTTTTTCCCAAGATCATACATTAACAAGGAGTAAGGCATGAAAGTTTGTGGAAAAACTCTAGGAATTCCTTGCTGTTTATCGTTCTTCTGTCTTTTAATATGAACGTTGCAATGGCAATTTGTGATGGGAGTTTTTCTGAAGTCATGTGTTCCAGGCTGAAGGGGCAGAAATAAGGGTTCAAGATGAGTAAAGAGTGTTTAGTGCAGTGGAGGAATGGTGGCTTTCTTGGTGGTTCAACTGCAAATTTCTTTCTAAGTGTAGCACAGATTTTTTTTCTGTTGCTTCTATTTTTAGCAGGATGCTGGAGATGAAAAACAAATATGAAACATTTAGGACTCTGCTGTGACCTAATCTGCCTTCTGCGAGGCTAATAATCCTCCCAAATAATTTTATGAGAGAAGTTACAGACTTGTATTTTTCACTGTGTGGCACGTCACAAACTAGAAATGTGGTTAATGGCTCCCTGAATTCTCCTCTTCAGGGAGTCTTTCCTCAGGAGAGCTGTTATCGTTAATCTGATTAAATCTGGATGTTTTCCCTTCTTTTCTTATATTGTTTGTTCTGCTTTTAGGTAGTTACAGTTCATTTTTGTCTAGCAAGGAACAAAAGGTGTTTGCCGCAGTTGGCTGCAAGGGCTCACGAGCTGGGGCTCATGGGCTCCCATTTGCATAGGCCTTGTTACAAAGGCAGACCACATCCTGGCAAGGACAAAGTGCTGTCTGATACACAGCCTGCACACCCCAGTGCCTCCCTGGAGGGCAGCCAGGATGTGGGCAGGCTTTGTGAGAAGGCACTCTGTTAGTCTGAGTGGAAGTTCAAGGAAGGGATAAACCAACTAAATTAATCTTTCTTTCCATTCTCTGGCAGAGCTTCCACCAGTCAAAATACGCATATGATTCACTACAGTGTAAATCTTTCCCTGTCCTTTTTGTTGTTGTCATCTAGGAGAAAACTAATGTGTCATTCACTCGCCTGCATTTTGCTGGGAGCAGTGAAACATTTAAAGAGGGCTGAAGACCCCAGTGTAGATAACTTCTTGCAAAGACGTTCTCACTCCATGTCTAAGAGGTATCTTTGCAATCAAGTGATAAATGCAACATGTTTATAATCTTCCATCTAAAAAGTTTAAAACCCACACGCAGCGTAAGTACTAAGATTTAAAAGTCAAGCTCTTACTGAAATGGGTAAGTGAGCTTCTATGTGCTTGTCAGCTGTGCCTGAGTCTTACACAATAGAAAAACTGAGTTTGTGAGGAAGAGGGTGAAGATGCTGTTGTAGTAAGCATATTATGACCTACCAGTAACATGGATCCACAAAGTGCTTAGTAACTTGTCTGAATTTACAGATAGGGTTGGAGATATTACTTCATATTTCCTGATTTTGGATCTGTAGAAAAAAAGTAAGTTGGAGAAACAACAGTTGTTCCTTTCATTGAAACAGCATCATAAGAAAGGAACTCAGTGGACTGCTGAATACACGTTAGGGTGACCTTTAAAAAGAGTGGGACTGTATTTTTTTATTTTTTTTAAGCCTTTTATTACATTTCGTAGTTGAGAGAATTATCATGTGGCTTCAGGGTTTTAGTAAACCTTTTTGCAGCTAAAATAAAATGTTGAGGTTTGATGGGAAAGCAGACTGAAGTGGAACATTGGTTACATCAGTAAATGTGCCTTATTCTTAATTGGCAGTGGTGAGTGTGACTCAGTATGTTTGTTTCAGCCTCTAAAAATACCATATGTCTTTGTAATTCCAAACAAGTCCTTATGATGGACAGAAGCGGTGTTCTTTATTGCTTAAATATGGTGCAGCATCTACTGCGTATTGAATATCTCTGAAAACAAACTAGCCCACATCCTGATGGACCACTGTTTTGCAGCTGTGTACCTCATCGAAAAGTGACTTTACAAAGGTGTAGAACTTCAGTTAGCTGTGGGGAAGCAGGTCCTATGCCTTATGTTTGCAGATGCTGGAGACCAAAGTTAGTCCTGGCATAAACAGGTGAGTTTTCCATTCAAGCTGACAGGAGTTGTCCCCATCTGTGCCAAGAATGAACTCTAAAAATGCACTTGTGTGTGAAATCCTCACAGATTTTTATTTACCCAGTTTTGGGTAAACACGTTGTCCTAAAAAGTTCTGTGTGAGCCTAGCTTTACCATATGATTCAGTATCAAAACTATGTGAAATTAGCCATTTTCCTTTGGATCTCATGGTTTTGAACTGAGAATAAATATGAGGGTTTTGTTACTTGAATGCCAAAGTTAAGCAAAAATGGAGGGTACAACAACTTTGTTTAAAGCAGCAAAAGTGCTTGGGGAAAATACCTGTCTCCTAGAATAACTGCTGGGATCCCCATTGGTTTAAGATATTTTAAAAAAGCAAATATGTTGTATGGGTCTCTTTTTCTTCACTGACTTCATTCAGGCCTACTCCTGGACAAACTCAGAAAGGAGATACATTTTGTAATTTACTGGGAACAGACCAGCTGTTCACTGGTGGGATTCAAATTCAGTCATCTTGAAATCTTAGAGACCATTTGCTGATATTTATTCTGGTAGAAACTGCCATAAATCATAGTAGACATCATATATTTGTCTGCTTGACTGATCTCTAGGTACTTGAAAGTTATGAAGCATCCTTTACAATAAGAATTCTTTTTTGGGCCTTAGAAGGAAAAATTCCACAAGTCCCTAAACGCACACATCTTCTGGTCTAGAGCTGAGTTATTTTCTTCCTCATTCTGAAGGTGTTAGGTTGGAACACTACAGAAGTAGCAAGGCAGTTTTACAGTCTCTCTCGTGTTTTGTCTAAAACCCATGAATAACTTCAGATGTCTGTATTCTAGCTGTAGTTTTTAATTTGTTCTTTATTTTCTTTTTTGCTTTATGACTATGAAAGAATAACTAGAAATATTTGATAAGCCTGTTGAATTACACAGAGGAATTGTTAGAAGCATCATAGAGAGAATTCCTTATCCAGCTGTAGAGCACCACAGAGTATTGCACCAGTCTTTGTCAGTATTGCTGTATTTGAGCATACGGAATTTATTCAGACAAGTGCTGAAATTAAAGGAACCAAAATAAAGATGAAAGCTGTTTCTGTGAGAACTGTGCAAATAAGCTGGTGGAATTTAGAGTTCATTTACAATAGTTACCATGTCAAATAAATGTCTTCCTACAGTTGCTGAACCTTTTTTTCTCCCAGATAGTCCCAAATCAGGCTAGTCGTATTTACTTCCAAAGACGTGTGATGTTCATAACCAGATGCAAAATATTTTACTACTCTTACAGTGTAAACTTCCAGAACAGTCTCAGAGACTCTCTGAGGGCTTTCTTTTGCCCTAACCACAACCTTATTGTGGGTGTTCTGCTCATCTTAGATGGCGAGTGTGGGAAAAACTGGAAGAAAAAGTGCAAATAATTTTTTCTCTTAGTATTACAGCCTGATTATGCCATATCCTCCACTGCACTAGTATGCTTCTATATCACCACTTTCTTTTTCCGATAGTGTAATACCAGTCCTCTCCACGGCATCTATTCCTACTGGTGTGCTCTGTGCCAGCTCTTTGTTATTTTCTAATTGCACAGTCTGTCCTATGCAACATAATTTTGCCTCTTTTTCAGTGTTGTACTTGAAAATTGTTATGTGGTATTAGACACTTGTAGGACACAGAGATCAGATAAGACCCATGAGAGGGTTAGAGCTTAAAAACCAGCCTCTTGCCCCCATCTTGTCTTGTGGCTTGGCCTTTTCAGGACAGTGTTGGCTTTTCTGGTTGTGTTTTTTATTGTTGGATTTTTTTTTGTTGTGCTCTCTCTCTCTCTAATTAGAAACCTGGATATAGGAGGTATTAAAGCTTTACTAGAGTTGCATGTGAAGGAGCAAATTATTGCTATTTTGTGTGGGAGGAATGTGATCAGTAAGCCAATGTATGGGTTCCTATGTCCTATGCTGATAGTACCCTTATTAAAGCCTATTACTATAGGCTAGTCTTTCCTCCTGCTCTTGTCATTTGAAAGGCTCTGAAGCAATCACCCTATTTATCAGGTTTTAGAGAGAATGGGAAGAGCTGTTTCACATCTCAGGAAGCACAATGAACAAAGGATGTGATTTGCTAGGTCAGACCAATGTCTTATCTGGTCCTCTAGCTGCGTTCAGCATTTATCAGTGCTTCAGACAACAGCAGTACTTCTTGCCAGGTATCTCTCCAAATGAGAGGCTACAGTGAGGAGCTGAGTGTTTCTTTTCTTTGGCCAAAAAGGACAGTTGTTTTATACCTTGAAGCATGATTAATTGTATTTTTTTAACACTGGCTTTGTTCGTTCAGCAACAAATGTGGCTTGCACCCAAGGCTTTATTCCAAATGTTTGCCTTGATGTGCTGGCTGTGTAACAGCAAACATGCAAAAAGAGGCCTAGAGATGTGACTCAGAAACAGATTTCCCTGCAGAAGTTGCCTGAAGGAAGTAACAGGCAACAGCACAGGATCCACAGAACTTGACACTATAGCTTAAACTCAGGAGCAGCGGGGAACATGGAGCTTTTTTGCATTTTAGGTAGAGTCATTCTCAGTGCTGAACACATAGGATTTTTTGTATGTTTTTTTTCTCAGCCAAATCTCTTTTCTGTTTTGTTTGTTTTAGAAAAAGTGAAATGACACTCAGAAATTTTCTCTTCTCTTTTTCCTTCTGCAGAAAACAGGGGATCACGAAGTTGAAAACGGAGGACAAAATAGTTGAAAACCAAACTCAGAAAATCCTTATTTAAAAACTGAAGTGAATAGCTTAGTCAAAAAAAAAAAAAAAAAAAAGATTTTGGTTAATGGTTCTTACTACAAGGACCTTGTTTCAAATGCAACTATTTTGTCTTAATCTTTGCTACACTAAAGAATATGGTGATGTGCTCAGTCTATAAGTCCGTGTTGTCATAAACTGCCCTAGAAGACCACTGTAGGTTTGGTTGTGTAACTGTTCAAGACCTCAGTATTTGTAAAACTAGTCTTTCCTCATGGGTGAGCAGCATTATGTGTTCTGTGTAGTGCTCTTGAATGGCAGTTTTGAGGAGAGCTATATTCATTGGAGTGAAAGATTGTCTACAAAACACAGCTATTACCAGAGTGTGACTTGCGTTAGCAGCACTATGGGCTCTTGGAGAAAAAGGAACTGTTCCTGTGCATAGGACAATTATTGAAGCACTTATGAAAAACAAAATATTTGCTACAAACTATACTTTCTGAGGGGGAAAAAACCAAACAAGAGGAGGAATGTTATTCTTTCTTGGGATTTTTCCATTATTTTCTCTTCCTGTTTTAAGGGAGATTCACAGTAGTGTACCTTAAAAGTGGCAGGCTCCTAGACAGTTCCAGTAACAGGAGCTAATGTGAGGTATGCTTTCAGGGTTAAGGGTTTCTACTTTCAAAGAGCGTGAATTCCTAAGCAGTGGATCTGCATGTGGAAGGCTTGTCCATGGCTCTTGGAGGCATGGAAGGGGATGGTATTCCTGGATTACATGCTGTAGGAATCCTTACAGTGCTTGGGCTGGTTTGGACAGGATTCCTTTCTGGAGTCCCTGGAAAGTGTAAATCAGAGAGACAGCACAAACTTCCCTACCAAGAATGAAGTGTGTACACCCGTGCACAGCCAGAGTGAAATCCTAACCTTCTCCTCTGTCCTTTTGCAGGCAGCAAGCAAGATCTCTGCCTATTTTCTGTGCAAGAGACAGAAGATGCTAGATGATTTGCCAGTTTGTTTTTTTTTTTTTTTTTTTTTTCCCTCAGTGCATGCATGCTTCTGTTAGGAGTATCTCATTAAGTGTCTGTGACTTTTTTTTTCTCTAATGGCCTAGTTGGTTTTGGACCTGGATTGTCCATTTCTGGTTTACAGCTGCTCAATGCAGAGTTAATAAAACAGTGGTCCTCAGGAATCTTTGTGTCCTTCTGT
Source organism: Bolborhynchus lineola (assembly GCA_025448015.1). Taxonomy (NCBI): domain Eukaryota; kingdom Metazoa; phylum Chordata; class Aves; order Psittaciformes; family Psittacidae; genus Bolborhynchus; species Bolborhynchus lineola. The sequence goes on from JAOEHX010054651.1 coordinate 20,111, forward strand.
GGGCTCCCATTAAGAGATCTTTTTAGTTTTGTTTTTTTTTTTTTTTTTTTGTTTTGTTTGTTTGTTTGTTTTTTTGTTTTTGTTTCTTTTTTTAAAGGAGCTTTCTATGTCTGCAAGTTCCCCAGTCTTCCCTGCTTCATTTTGAATCTGTAAAATAGGGATAATCATTCTTTGTGGTAGGAGGACTACCTTTAGGATATATATCCACTCCAATTTCACTGTTGAAAAGCCTCCAGAGGGAAAGGGACTTTGTTCATCTACTACGCACAGTAACATATGGCAATCCACTGAACAGATGCAAGCACTGACTGATTTCTGTGCTGAGCACAGCTGTAAGAATTCTCTTCCATGAAAGGGGTGTGCATGGCTGCTTTGCTTCCCTTCAATCTCACTTAAAGGCTGTTTTCAGTACTTAAGTAGGACTTGAGTAGTCCAGGTCTTGCTGGCACAACAGTAAGGAGGATTCTGGGTAAATCTTTCAGAAGTGCCAGGAGACAGTAACTTTTGCTTTGATGGTTCTGGTGGATTTATTTTTAGTCTTACGAGATCTATCTTGCTGTGATGAAAATCAGTGGGATTTTGGCTTTGAAATCATGGTAGTGTATCTGAAGTGTTTCTGTGCTGTCTCATTTCTTTCTCTGTCTTCATTTAATGTGCCACCACCACAAGTTTCTAATGGAAAGACTAATTAAAGGTTGTTACTTGATGGTTTCAGTTGCTGTTTTCCCCTGCATGAATTTGGATCTAAGAAAATAATTTGTGTGTTATTCTTCAAAACATCTTGCAGAGTCTCCTTTATAGCACTTTAGATAGGGATGAACCTGCAAACTTCTTGCTTTGAGATACTTAAGAGGCTGAATTTAACTATCTGGTTAAAAAATCTTCAATCCTGAGCTGTTTTCAGGATCCCAGTTGCCCTGACCTATGACCTGGGCAGCATCTAGATGTATAGGTTTAGCCTACCTTGTTGAATTCTGTTGTTGCTTGTTGATTCCACTATGTAGCCTGCATCGTGTGGGGAGTGATGGTGAAACTATGAGCTGCTAAGCATGCAGTCTTGCAAAAGCTCTTGGTTTGTATTTTCCTCCCTTCAGTAGCAGTAAAATGCTGCTGACTCGCATACCATGGATACCTGTCTATCCACTTTAAAGCAACCAGATAGTGTTCTTTATGGGTACAAGGGTCAACTGGACAGTTTCATGAAAGAGAAATTAACTGAGGGTGACTAAATATATAAAAAGAAGCCTGTCACAGGAAGTCTCTGATCCTCAAATGGTTAGCTGCTGGGAGACTGCCAGGGAGGTATTGTATGTGCTCACGCAGTTCTGCTCTTTCTTAGATAACTGCTCTCTGCTACTATTAAGAGACAGGCTTTTGGGACAAATGTTTTGTTCTGAGACAACATGGTAGGTCTTTTATTTTCATGCATAACCTCCTTCTCCAAAATAGAAAATATTACCTGCTTTAAACAGCTGAGACTGTTTACTGTAGAAGAATCAAGATGCAAATCTCCAGGACCTTATCATAGAGTAATAGAAAAGTTTGTGTTGAAAGGGACCTTAAGGCTCATCGAGTTCCAACCCCCTGCTATGGGCAGGGACACCCTCCACTAGACCAGGTTGCTCCAAGCACTGTCCAACCTGGCCTTGGACACTGCCAGGGATGGGGCAGCCACAGCTTCTCTGGACAACCTGTGCCAGTGCCTTACCACTAGCTTAGTAAAGAACTTCTTCCCAGTATCTAATCCAAATCTATTTTATTTTCAAAGCTTGCTCTCTCTTAAACTTAAAAATAACAGAGGCTTCAGCTGCCTAAGGGGCTCATATTCCCTCTGATGTGATCAGAAGAGTTAGATGATAAAACTTACAGTGTTGTATAGTTGGGAATATTAGTAATTTGAGAATAGAAAATATTTGTCGTCAACTCCTGTTCCCATTGTCAGGATCAGTACTAGATTACTTGTTACAATCCAGACCTAACTAGCTGTAGGAAGTTGCTTGTGTCATTTTCCAAGAATGCCTGGATTGTATAGGTTGAACTCATTCTTCTCATTCACTGAGTAGGTGCAATCTAAAGCCAAGGAACCACATGCAGGTTTCCACAGCTATCAATAAGATAACACTGCGGCCCCAGTGTCCTGGTTAAATGTTAACAGCCGGCTTCTAGCAGTGTATATCCAGGGTAGTATGCAGTTACTAGTGACTGCAAGCTCAGCACACTCTAATTGGCAATATTATCATGCCCTGGCATGCTTTCGAATGTGTGTTTCACTCACCCCCATCTCCCAGTTTGCTTCAGTACCATTGCATGTTCCTTGTATTTTTGTAGTCTCATATACACTGGCAGTAATTTTGTAGGGTTAAATCCCTCACTGTTAATTAGTCTCTATTGTCTTAAAATATTTTGAAGCAGATATATTTTTGGTTTTGCCCTTAAAATTCAAAGAGTGTTGGACTCTTATCTTATACTAAATGAACAGGCTGTCTTCTGAGGCTTACATTTTTGAGGTGCTCGTAGCTGGCTTCATTATTCCAGTGCTGCTTGCTGTGACTCGGAAGTGGAAAAGCCTAGTGAGCTCATCTTGCCTTTTGAAATCCTAACATGTTAAAGTGCTACCTATTTAGGTGCTTAATTAACATAGTAACTAAGTAACTGGGCTGCAGTAAGTTATGTGTGCATTGGCACCCTCTCAGGAGCATGAGCGGGCACTGTTAGCAGCTGCCTGATGAGCAGCGAGCAAAACATTTCTGATAGATGGAAGGGTTTTTGCCTAAGTTAAGCCTGCAACAGAGCCAGCAAATGCAGCTGCTTGGCTGGCAGCTCCCTGATAGTGCTTGGAGGTAGGAGCAGGAGCTGTTTAACACCTAAGCAATTACCCCATCTGCCTCCATAGCTGCCAAATATGGAACTGAGCGAGCTTGAGGTGAACAATGCACATCGTGCTGCTATGGCACTGTGGTGGTACTGAGCTCCTCCATGCTTTGGTCTCCAGGCCAGGCTGCCTTGCTGCTGCTTCAGAGTTCAGAGGCTCTGTGCTACATGAGGCTGGGGAATGTCCTGTTGGCTTGAGCAGTTGGATTTAGTGGGGTTGAACTTTTCTGTGGCAGTTGTCCTCACAGTGTGTTGCCACCTTACTGTAGAGACTTGTGTCAGAGCTAACCTTAGGACGGGGAGCCACAGAGCATTGCACCAGTGACCTGTTCCAATTGCGAAGAGTGTGTGCATGAAACTTCCTTGAAGGTGATGGAAGTATTTATTTCTCACCAGTTTCCATCTAAACTGGGCACTACAGAAAGGTATCATGTATTTATCTGAAAGGGCCACTGTGCCAGAGTTAAATCGTTGTGAAGAAAATTTGTCCAGCTGCAGAGGCTACACGCCCCTCAAATCCTGTTTAATCCCTTAAATAATTCTTTGCTGCCTTGGCCTTGTGCTGGCCTTCAGCACAGGGGAGGATTTCACCTAGTATGAACAGGTCTGGAGGAATGGGAATGATCCTGTGAAGTAGGTAACATATAGGGGTGACTTAGTCCCCTGCTGAAATACAGCCACAGCAAACACCTTTTTGCTTCCAAAAGGAAATGAAGAGGAATATCCAAATATCCACTTGAAGGCTGAAGACATACTTCAAACAAGTTGAACTGTAATGACCAGAAATGGCATTTCAGCTGGGATACCTGGGTTTAGCAGTCTAATGTTTCTTTCAGAATTCCCTCAGGATTTTTGCAATCGCAAGTGGCGAAGAACTTGTTTTAAAATGTTGTCTGAAAGTCTGTGTACCAGATTTGCTGTTAGCCTGATATTAAGCCACATAATCACAGGGAAGTTATTCTGTCTTTTTACTGATGTAGTGAAAAGTAATTTGGTCTGATGCCAGCATATGTTAAAAGCAGAGTGGTAGAATCTATGGCACCATAAGGAAAGATCATTTACTATGTTTGTTTCTGGAACAGGGATGGGTCCTGACTGAGACATCACCTCTCCTGTAGCTTCATGAAACCACTGGAAAAGAACACAGTAAGGTTATTTTGCAGGAGGAGTCTGTATATATATTGTGTGTAAAATATAGCCTGCTACAAATATATCAGAAAACTATGGGCATAGAAAGATTGAGGTAGTCAGAGAGGACTTCATTATTAAAAAAACAAGCCAAACTAGAAATGAGTTAAATTTCTTTGATTTACTTATGGAGGTTTTTTTTTAATTTGCCCTTTGCTTTTCTTAATAAATATTATAACCTTTTAAGGTTAGCTGTAGGTTAGAGACTAACTTCCTATATGGGACTTGGATTCACTTTTACTTTGAATTCATTGGTAATATGTTTTTTAGTGATATGTTTCATATTAAAATAGGAGTGTTTGAGTGATATAGGATAGTGATAGAAATCTGTGTCCCTTAAAAAATGAAACAAAGCATAGCATCTCCCCCACCCCAACAAATCAGCCAACAGCCTTCTCTGCCCAGCCAGAAACAACAAAAAATTCCCAAACCAAATCTACAACAAAACCAAACTGTGCTGTTACGTGCTCTTTAATATTGCTTGTCTTGACTAAATGCCTTCTTGGGCATGCTACTGATCTGAAAGTTTCTTAAAGCAGAGGCTGTTAGGAAGTTGAAATTCTTGTTACCTCTAGCATGCTGTTACCCTGCCTTGGGGGCGTTCTGTCAAATAAGAGCTCCTGTGTGTGGAATACACGTCGTCGTGTAATCACCTTTCTGTTCTTCTGTAAAATAGTTATTTGATGTGAGGGCTGATGCCCAATGAAGTAGTGGCTTGCACATGTGAATTCTTGCGCGAAGAGTTGTGATGTTTTGCGTGGCAAAGCTTTGCTTTAAAAACACAAGAGAGACTTTGTTACAGCTGAGGGGGAAAGTGATACACCACTTCAGAGGCACCTTTGTGGCCCTAGCCAATGCTTTTATTTGTTGCCTGTAAGATATGTCTGTGATAAAGGTACTACTGAGGGATAGAAATGGCTTTGAATGGGCTTTGGATTGACTTCCTCCTCCTGCTGCTATGGACTAATGAGGTATTGCGGATATATCGCCTGGTCTCTCTGTTCCTTGGATTTCTCTTCTGCAGTGCTTCTGATATTTCTCTCACTTACATGAGGAGTCCAGGATCACTTCAAGATGGTAGAGTTGCTCAGTGGGAGTTATGTACAACTGTATTTCCTGTTCAAATGCATTTCCTCCCTTTTTACTAACTGACAAAAAGGGAGAGGGTTTTAAGGCAAGGTTGAAAATGAGTGATAGACAGCTGCTTTCTGAATTTTAGAGAAAACAACCAATTTTTTGCCCTTTTTTTATTTCCTTCCTTGCAGAATTATTGGTATTTACTCACTACCACTGCTGTTAGGCACTATATAATACCCAAATATCCCAAAGGTTTGAGAGGCAAGTGGAAAAAGCAACTTGTTGGTGTGGGAATTTCCTCAGCAGGAGTTGGGGCAGCAAGCCAGAGTTAAAAATAATCTGGGGGAAGCTGAAGGTGAAAAGAATAAGCTTGTGTGGTTATGCCACAAGGAACCTTGCAGCCCTTATGGTTGGACTGAAATAAAACGCATTTTTGTCACTTTTTTGTCTGGCTCCCTGAGGAGCAGGGGGACTGTGAAAGGACTGAATAAGGCAAGAGTGACAACCTTGTTCTTAAGTATTCTGGCCCACTGGGTTGTTCCTTCAGCATAGTGTTGTATTATCATGAGAGTTTTAGGCGGTGAGTTTGGATTTTGGTTACTTGCAAAGGCCATGTCCTAAAATCAGCTGTCTGCTGGACAATGGAGCACTAAGCTTGGAAATAGAAAGGAGTCTTTTAAAACAAAATGTGAAAATCCTGTGATCTATGCAAGTGAAGGGAAGAATGAATGTCTTGTGGAAATGCTTGTGGGGTAGATGAATCTCTAAAGTGGTGCTGCCTCAACTTTCATTTAGTTCCTTTTTTTAATGGGAAAAAAAAATTTAAACTGTAATCCTTGCTGACGTGAGTTCTCTGTTGTGGTTTTCGTATTACTATTTTTTTTAACAGGCAGAACAAAAAGAAATGAAAAGCATTAACAGCCTTGTAAGGTCACTGGGACCTGAGCAGAATTATTAACCGGTTCTCTCTCTGTCAGGCATTCTGTATACAGTGTATCACAAGCTTGAAGCCAGACCTTATTTTACTAAGCAAAAAATGGTCCTTTTGTTGCTGGTTTTCGCCTAGTGTCATCTCTCATGGTTTCCAGGGAAACCAGTGTGTATCCTTTCAGCATAGGTTATTGGGCCTCAGGAAGGAAGTGCTCCAGTGCTGGCCTGCTATTTTTATAGAACAGTTACATAATACAATCTATTAAAGCTTCCTCTTGGTGTTTTATGGCACAAAGGGGAAATTAAGTTTGATGACTCCTAAATGTTTGATGGAAGATGTCAGGTGACTTCTGGATTGTTTTGTGCTTGCCGCATAGCAACAATATTTCTCTATGCAATTCAAGAAGAACAAATATACATTAGTGCTATTGGCAATATTTGCCTGCATGCAGATCACCAGAGGAAATTGAATTCTAAGCAGAGCAAGTACAAACACTGTAAAAGTGCAGAGCTCTATCAGCTAGGGGAGGAGAAGATGGCAGAATAGTTGGTGTTTTGCAATATAGGGAAAAGAGGCCTAAAGGAAAATGGTTTTTTCATTGCTTTATTCTACTGCACAGAAGCTGGGAGGTGCCTTAATGCACTTGCAATCATCATATACAACTGTAACGTGTATATTGTAGTAGCACTTTCTTTATTGACACTGATTTCTCAGAATTTAGCAGGATGAGAGAATTTGGATTGAAGCTTTGGTGTCACAAGCCTTGATCATTGAAAGAAAGGAAGCTCTGCAGAGTTAGTGGTGTTGGCTATGTGCTATACTCAAATGGCTCCTGTGTATATTCCTGTCCTAGGTAGGCTATTGTTTCACCTGTTGCTGATTGTTTGGAGATACATTTCAAAATGAATGATTCTTATTTTGATACCTGGACAGGAAGAAATCTCTGCTTAGAAATTGCAGGTTCATAGTTCATTTGGCTGCTTCTTGTCAAGATCAGATCAACACTGTGTCTTGACTGATCACTAGCTATAAGAGTAAAGGCTTAGCATGCAAACAAGTTGCTGTGAAGAAGTGACAGCACTGCACATGGCTTGCTCCAGGGGAACTGTCCATGTACTTGCACTTGGCCAGCATAAAAGATAATATCACTCTAGTGAGCTTAATCCTTAGTGTCTTTTCTTTGTTGCCATGTAGAAATCAATGATCTTCATAACTTCCTACTTTCCAGTATTGCAACTGTGTTGTACTTTGGTCCAAATTTAACATGGATCTAGAGTTTGTAGTATGGATGACAGGTAAGTGCAGATAGCTTTGTGCTGAGTTCTCAATAGTGTCCTTGAAAGAAGGAAAAAATAGGACTGTGAATGGCAAGGCTGCAAGCTTTGGGAAGAGCAGGAAAGCATCCTCCTAAAAACCTAAAGGGCTAGACTGACTTCTGATCTTTACTGCTCATGAAATTGATATTGAAAGCTGCCAAGAGAAACTAACTTAATTTCTATGCATGCAGAAATTCTATTAAAGCTGAGAATTACAATTCAAATGTTTGAATTCACCGAAGTAGTTTCAATGATATTGTGTACTGCATTGGAGGGAGATTCATTGCTGTTTTCAACTGTTTCTGCTTGTTTAAAAGATGACACTGCTCTCCTGAAACAGCAGGGAGGAAGCGAAGAATTTTCAGTGGCTTGTAACCCTTTGAAAGTAATAGAAAACCTTCCATGATCATAAAGTCTTTGCCACACCATCCACAAAGGGCATCTGAGATGAGCTCAGCAGGTCGAACAGCTATGTATGGCTACTTACAGAGACTTGGGCCTCAGTGCTTTGCTCCTGACAAATAATGGGATTTGATTCACAAAAAAAAAAAAAAAAGTACTGCATTTTTTGACCAGGAGATTATATAGGACCCAAAGGATGCAAGACTTTACATGCCCCAGAGAAGGAGTGGAGGAGGAACCAGAGCTGAGTGCAGTTTTACTAGGCTCCCGTCAGCATGTGTGGAGCAAAGTGCTGTAAATCCATGGCCATGATTTAACGTAAAGAGTAGCGCTGGCTAGGGATTTTCCAAGAGAACATTTTTTTCATTAGAACTTTTCATGGAAACTTGTCACTTTGGATGAAACTTTTGTGTGGAAAAAATTCTGTGATCTGGCACTCGGTTTCTGTACAAAGCCAGAGCAGAGCTCAGAATAGCCAATACCCTGGAGGGTAAAGCTTTTCCTGGGAATGCAGGAGATATCTGCCAAACATGAGGTCTTGATTCTCAGGTTGCTGTTCCTTCAGCTTTACGAGCTCTGACTACTGGGCTTTTGGCTATCCTGTGTGGATGCCTCTTTCCCTAAGGAGGGTGGGTGGGGAGAGACGTCTTTCACTGTCTCTTTTGTGTCCTTGTGCAGAAGAATTTGTTGTTTCCTGTCCTGCTAACACTTTTAGGATTACAAGCTTCCCACCCTGACCCAATGATGTATTTCCACATGCTCCCACCATATGCAGTCTGTTGTACTGTATCTTGTTTATAGGCTGTGGTTCAGGATGGATCCAGTCTGCCCAGTCCTCATCAGTCAGAGTGGTGACCTGGCTGGAGAAGTTGGGTGGTTACCCTTCTGTATTGGAACTAGGCTGTGTCAGGAGGCCAGGGCGGAGAGAGTGGAGCTTGCCCAGGTCTCTAACATAGGGCTGGGATGTCCACTACTGTTCAGCTGCAGCAGCTCAGAAGGGATTAATGCTGCCCCGAAAGGGCTGGCTACTGTGTTGCCTGAAGTAAATTGTTGTCAGAGGGTGTGTCGTGCTGTAGAAATGAAAAATTTTTATGGCTTGGTTACTTGACAATTAAGAATGCAGGAGGATATAGCAGCCATATGACTATTCCAGATACAGCTAGCATTAGAACTGACCCAGGGTTGCAGGGAGGTTGGAAAGCTTGTCATCTCCCTCCCTTCTCAGCTGGGGATATTTTTTTATTGACAAGTGGTTTATTTATTAAACAAAAACTTGCATGAGTGTAGTTTTGAGTGACCTGGAACTATTTATGTACTTGGATGAAGTCTTTAAGATAAGTTTACTTGTATGAAAAATTAAGGAAAAAATCTGGCAACTTCAAAACTACACATTTTGACATTCCCCTCACCCACATACTAGGCTTCTGTGCATCTGGTTAATTAAGTTGGAAGCAAGTTAAGTGCCTTTCACATGAGGAAAGAAATGCTGGACCATTTCACAGCCAGCTCCAAGTTGGAGCAAACACGTTCAAAACAAGTCTTCAGACATTCATCTTATTTCAGCCTCATTTTTTTTTTTTTTCTATATTATGGTAATTTCTGATGTAATTTGTAAGCCATAACTGCTCCTCAATGGAGCAGGCTTTGGAGACCCTGAGGTGACTAGCTTGGATCTACTAGGTGATAGTCTCTCTTGGTCCTCAGTCACATTTAATTTAAATGAACCTGAACAGCTTTAGGAGGACATGCTGAGGCACTTTTCTAGCCTAGCAGGTATGCCCTTTTTTGGGCAGGTAGGAAACTAGTTTGAATTTTCTCTGAATTGGACAGAGAGGAGATAATAAACATAATGATTCTTAAGTAATTGCTCTTTCCCCACTCTTTCCCCCTACTTTCCCCCAGAGTCATATCTCTGATTTGAGACAATGTCAAAATCGCAGCTGACTTGCACAACTCTTGGTATTTATGAAACAGTAATTTCTGAAGGAAATGGAATTACTGAGTATATATATTTTAACTCTCCTGTTTTTCTGCTGGCTAGAATGAAAATGCCCAGTGAAGAGAGTGTGAAGCAGCAGGCAAAGTACAGAGGAAGGTATGTGTAGGAGACTGGAGAAGATACTTCCTGTGTTTGCTTTGGGAGCACTGATGTATAAAAATCCTTGTTTGTTTTTAGAAGGAGCCTCTGGAGGAAAACAACTGTGGGCAAGAACATGCAAAATGCAGAGCTAGAATTATCTGACTTCGTCCTGTCAAATGTTAAGCCAAACAGGAAGGTTTCTTTTTCTCCCTTCTTTTTTTTTTTTCTTTTGGCAACTACTTCCCCAAGCATCCTATGGGGTGGAAATGGGCAATAAATAGCAGGGTATCTAATGGCATCATTCCAGGTTTCCCAGCTACTGGTGTTGGCAAGGAAATTGCTCTCCTTTTACTTCCGTATTATTTTTAGAGTGCTGAGTTTTCAGAGGGAAGGGAGGGAAGGCTATTATCAGTGAGAGTCAAACCACAGTGGCTGCCTTCCGCAGAGCTCTTACCACCCTGCCAAACTGGAGGAAGTTGGAGTCATATAATTCACACCGCTAGTGGTTTTGCCTTGTAAGCGAGACTTCCTTTAGATTTAAAATACATGCATGCAAAACTGAACTGTCTCATTTCTATAGAATCCCTGTTTTAAATATCTTCACATTGTTGTCTTTTTCCCTCTTTCCCTGCTGCCACTTCTTCAAGTCTAAAAGTGCTCACTGGAGAGATGAATTGCAAACAGAACCAATATTGCTCTTGGAAAAGCTGCTCAAAGTATAAGCCCTGGAGGACAACAGGGTGAAAAACTCTTCTTTATGAGTTGATGACTTCCATATAAAAATTTTCTTCTCCAAAATTCTATTTTGAGCTTGATGTATTTGAAGATGATTTTTTTTTCACTTGTCAGTCATGCAGACTGTAGAAAATACAACTGGTTTATGCAAAATCAAGGGGTTCTGTTTGTCATGAGGTAGTAAAAAGAACCAAAAATACCAAAGACTGGTTTTAAGTTTCAGAATTAAAGTTTTTTTCCCTGTGAAACTTTAAATGCTGTTCTTATTTTTTGCAGGGGAATGCTTGATTTTCATTGTAAATTTGTAAGCCAGCTCAAATAATCTAAAATTCATTCATGCACAACAGGCTTGCATTTCCATTTGGCTATAGAGCAGAACTTTAAACTAGAGAAGTTCAGCTTGGTTTTGATTTTGACATGAACATTTCAAGTAGTCCTATTTCAGCAAACTTAATGCAAGAACATTTATTTCTGCTCTTTGTTGCATATTCTGCACTTAAAGCAATCATGGCTGGAAGCTTTGAACTTCAACAATTACTCTGCATTGCTCCTTTCCCAGAAGCAGACTTAGCTAAGCCAAATTCTTCTTGACTAACGTTTGACCTGTTCTAAAGAGGCTCTGCTGATGGAGATTACACATCCTCCTTGGGCAGCATTTTCCAGCAGAACTTTGTAACTTCATCTCTGAATGAGAGTTTATTGTCAGAGGTTTAGAAATCTATTTGGTCAGGACTGTATTCTGCCATGTTGCATGCAAATATATGTTCTGAAATTTCTCCTAGCAAAGGAGAAACTGTTGCCTAGGCTAGATTTTTAATGTAGAGTCTTGAGGCACAAGCCAAGGTGCGATATTTGATACCAGAGGAATGGGTAAGGAAAAGAACTGAGCAGAAATATCTGCTTATATAAATTCAAATTCTGTTGGTCCAGATTGTGGCACGGAGTTTAAACATGGTAGGGATCTTTCACATGTGGTCTTGAGGGTTTCTGAAGAATGATTTCATAGTCATGAAGATGCCTCCAGATGGTTTACTAAGTCTGTGCTAATTGATCTAGCCCACTGGGTATGTGGCAGTCCAGGTTTTGGCAAGACCTTGACTGAAGCACAGTATTTTCCATAGTTCTAGCAGAATGGTTCCATAATCCACAGTGGCTTATTGTTTCATATAGTTTCAGATGCAAAGGCTGAGGAGGACCCTGGACTAGAAAAGTCATGATGTCAGATTGGACCCATCCTAAGGAAGTTATGATGTCAGATTGATAGTGCAAGTTTGGTTTCACTCGTGCTTTGTGTAGTCAGGTAGGGATGTAGACTCGAGGCAATGAGGTTTACATCATCTGCACTTGGTTTCCCATTGAGGTTTGTCTTGAATCTAAACACAGAGACATTTCTACTTTCATGTGATGATACCTTAGTACAAGCCTGTGCATTCTTCTCAGTGTGAGATTATTTAGCTTTTTCACCAGAAAAAAATACCCTCAGCTATGAACAAGTAGGCATACTACTACAAGGTGTTTTGGTTTTTTAATGACAAAACTGAATGATTCTTCAAACAGATGGTTAACATGTTCATCATGAGACCAATGAATAAATGCCCAGAAAAAACCCTGTTGTCTATGTACCAACTTATGGGAGAATACAATCTAATTACTCTGTTATTACACTAAAAATATTTCCATTGTTCTTGTTTTGTTGGCTCATTTGGCTTCCAAATTCACCTTTTATCAAACAGAGTTTGAAGCTATGAGCAGGTAAGTGCAATAAAACCATTATAAACTTGCTTCACAGTTAAAATGTTCTGCTCTTTGGAACACATTAACAACAGGATTTAATAGTCTTCTGTACTTATTATTCATACCCACATATAATAGTCTTTGGAAAGTGTGAGTTGATTTTTATTACAGAGTTTGGAGTATACATAGTGAAATACTGCTTCTATCAAAAGCTCATTTATGATTGCAAGTTTCTGATAAAAATATTTGTCTAATATATCTTTAAAGGTTTAAGGACTCTCGCCACCTTCCTTTTGTCTTGAGAGTCCTGGTTTACTGGGATAAAGCATGGTATTTCTGACTGGTAACATTATCTGTGTTATCTGATTGGCATTCTTGAATAGGGATTGTGATAGAGCAACACTTTTAGAAGTAGCAAATAAATCCCTTATCATTCTAAGCATATGTGCTGAGACAAGGAGATTTGAAGTAAACCACAGTTAGGGACAATGTATATCTTTGCTATCCACGGACACTATGATACAGGACCATTCTGAAATGCAGTGCAATCTAAGTGATTACTTGGCTAATTTTATGCCAAATACATGGTGCATATTTTTCAATATAGAGTAATAAGATGTGATCCCATATCAGAACATGTAGCTTTCTGTTGAATACCATAAATACAAGGATGAAATACAGAACATGTGGCTTAACTCTGGCTTTTGAAATAAGCAATCTATACATGATGGGCACTTTGATGACCTTCATGGTGAAATTATTTACTGTTTTGAATAAAAAAGGAAAAACAGTTATGATTTTTTCCCCTTTTGGGATGACTTCGGCTTATTTGATAAAACAATATTTTGCAAGACATCTAATTTGGCATGCAAGTATTAAATCTCTTTTAAGTATATTTTTGTTGCCCTCTATAAAAACTGTATAAACTATTCTATGTGTATCCACCATGGCCAATACTTAGGCTCATTTATTTTTCATTGGTATCATTTGGTCTTCTAACGGACGTAGTAATACTTTATGAGAAGCACTGTGGAAGACGATTTATTTTCACATGGTTTAACATCATAGTCCTTAGCTTTCTGTGGAAACAGGATTTGGGTTTTCCCCGAGTGGAAATTTTTTACTAAAAGATGAGTCTTCAAGTATGGTTAAGGAAGCAGAAGAGGAAAGAAAATAAAAATATTTCCTCCTTTGTTTTTGTTGGATTCAGGAAGAAAACTAATTCTGCAGGGACAAACACAGTCCTACAAAGCAAAGTATTATATTTCATACTAGAGTCCCCATAGTGGCCTGTAAAAAGCTGACAGAAAAAACCTCTAGAGAAACATTTAGGTGTGCTCATTAGGACGTTGCTGCTCTTTACGTGGCTGCTGGGGTGTGTGAGTTATAAAGCAGGGGGAACACATGCTCTTGCTCTATGATGTCTCTGATAAAATGGCTATAAGCTGGTTAGCTGTGGCCCTTTATGCTGCTGATCTGGTCTTCCTGCTGTTGGACTCATGTAGAACGCCTGTGGCTCCAGCATTGCAGTTTTCATTGCCTAGATTCCTAGGCAGGTGACTTCGTAGCATGTAGATTACCACTGCACGGTCATTTTCTGCTCCTGTTCATTTGTTTTAAGATGAACTGTCCAAAAGAGGCAGAGGTGAATAAGAAAGCAACCTGGAGAGTGAAGAGGTAGAAACCTAGCTTACTAGGCCAACTAATCAATGGTGTAGCTCCAATAGAGTTGGTGGAATTTGAGCACTGAGAATTTGGCCCACTTACAGTGAGTCCCAGTCCAACATGTGTATGGCCCAAACATCCCATCTTATGAAGTTGCTGGGATAACACATTTGGCTACTTCTAATATTCTTGACTGCAACTTGGGGTAGCTTAGATGTTAATGTATGAAAAGAGAATGGGTATCTATGAAAAAGGGGTTCAGTGTTAGGGAATAGAGACAGCATCTGTATGCACAGTTTCTTGCTCTGGTTTTTATTATCTTCTGTTATTTCCTTTTTCAGTTTGGTACTTTTGATGAAAGTTTGTAGGCCAGGGGTTGCTAGCAAACTGGAGATTAAAGTTCAGTGGAGGAGATCAAATAGCTTATATTTTAAATATTGAAACTTGTAGATTCCAATTTAGCACAGTCTTTGACAGTTATATCTGAAAACTAGCAGATGCTAAAGCACATTTCTGTCCCCTGAAGGAGCACAAATATTTTATCTTCTGATAGACAGAGAGTCTGATTGGCAATTTCCATGTTTGCATGCTATATATATTTATATATATGCTATATATATATATATAAATACATATATATTTCCCTTCTGTAAAAGTGGAACTACTCAAAGGTTTGAAGCTCCTGTATGCAGCACCTTTTGTGGATTCTTTTTTCTCTTCCTATACTGAAAGCAAAGCAGACAGCTCTCAGGTGCGTCCAGAGATCTCAGTGACCTGAAACTAGTGCAGACTTATGCTGCTGTAATTTATTTGAAGCCTTGTCATCTGCCTTTAGTTCTTCAGTGAGATGCTAACATTCTCAGATTTTGTGGACTCTTAGTACATGTAAAAATCTGTCCAGAATGGTGATATCAGCATTGTTTCATGACATTTACAATGAATGTTTCAAAACATATTTGCACTAGTTTAGAGTAAGCTTTACAAATTGATTTTAACCTTTGCCCATGATAAACATTCAGGGGTTTGATTTTTTTTGGATGTGAGCAGTAAAATGTGAACTGAGTGTGTAAAAATTAAGAAAGAAGGTGGAAATCCTTTGTATTGAAAGGCACTTTCCCCATGAGGCTGGTTGGTTAATTTGGTCAAAAATCTGTGGGATGGAAGTAATAAACTTTGTGATGAAATAAAAACCTTAAATGAAAACTTTCCACTTGGGTTGTATTTTTAGGCTGTCTTCAAAAACACTAAAACTTACTGAACTGAGAAAAGGTTTTAGTTGCCAGAAAGAAACAAAATTTCACTCTGTATGTAAACTGGAAACTCCAATTAAGTTGGAAATAGTTCATTTTCCTAAAATGCTTTTGTGTGGGCAGGGAAGTGGAGGTATAATTTCCTGACCATCTCTAACCCAGGCTTGCAGTGGTGCTGCTTTTTATACTTCTAGGCAGCCGGAACTGGTGACTAAGGTTTCACTAATATTGCAGATTCTGTGAGCTGATTGTTTGTGAGCATGTAATTGACCTTTGCTGGCAAAGTGATGTGAAGATAAGGAAAGGGAAAGGATAGATTACAATTCATTTATTTTCTCCAGCTTAGAGGAATACACACCAATGTTGTGTCTTGTTTTAGAGATCATTTAAGTGCACTTTGTAGTACTTGTTTCAGTAGCACATAAGGCAATTGCATGTCTCAGTGCCTCCTTAATTGCACAGGTAGGAACCCCAAATTATTTAGCAAACACCTCGATCATTAAGAAGGTTCCTTACTTACCTGCAGTGATCTGTTAGTAAACAGTATTCTCCTATAGACAAACAGCACCATTAGTCCCTTACCATCCATGGATTCAAAGAATGCTTTTTCTTTTCACCTCTGGGAGGTGAAACAAAGAAAAGATATGAATCAAAACCAGTTTATCACTCCCTGACATATTAGTTGTGTTTTCTCAGGAAGTGGGTTTTCTTTACAAGTATAAAGTATCAATTTATCAATGACAATTTGGGGGGGAAATATTTGTGAACATTCTTTTTTCAATCAAATTAGGGGGGTATGTTCATGCATCTTAGGTTCTGAGCCTAAATTCTCACCTGGATCACCCTAAATCTGGTATTATCAGATGAAAATTCTATTTTGGAGGTGAGGTGGGGAAAGAGCCTACTTGAATGTTGGCTGTCCACATAGTTCCTGACTTTTTCCAGTGACTTGATGTAGACTTCAGTGTAAAGCTGCCAGGCACAGCAGCTGCAACTGTGCTTTGAACACAGCTATTTCCAGACAGGCACCAATCACTGGGACTGAGAGAAATGCTGATATTTACAAAGGAGAGGGGAGGAGAGCTTCTGCTGTAAACATTTATTATCTTAAATGCTCCCAATACTTCTTGTGGAGTAGCAAAAGATCCAATCCTGTCTTTCTGTAGACTTCTAAGTGCTCCATCCATAGCAACATCCACAGTGGCTTCAGTGACTGAAGAAAATAAGAGTGCATTACTGCCACATGTCAGAGCTTGTATTGTTTTATATCCCTCACTGATGTGGCTGTTTCATGCTCAGTTTTGCTGGTCTGTTTTTTTTTTTTTTTTTTTTGGCAATAGGTTCTGAAGGCTGTGTGTGTTGTATAAGGTAATTTTTCCTTACATAGGAGAAAATATTGAAGCATCTCTTTGTCTCTTTCCTTTGGGGTGAGAAGGGCAATTCTGAAGTGCTCTGAATGTCCTTCTCTGATGTTGAATTCAGCAGTGGTGATGTCTTCCGTGTGCTCGTAAGGCTGTGCCCAAAAACCATTTTCATTTCAATGTCACAAAGGCAGGAGCTGAGAACAGGCGGGTTTTAATTTATTCAGCTGTCTCTCATTTCTGAGGACCAGGTTCAGGAGCAAGGTACCATGCAGTCAGCTTCTTGACTTGCTGATGTTTGCACTCTCCTTCCTCTGTGACTCATTCCAAACACATCTCATTCATTCAGGAGGGTAATTATCTATTTCCACTTTGGTGCACTTCTCCTCCTCCTCTGCCCCCTCCTTCCAGATCTAAAATGTCCTGTCAGCTGTGGTTTATCTGATGGTTCAAATGTCCATGCTTGGTTTCTTTTTCCCTGTCACTACAGTTTCTCCTTCCGTTCCGAAGGCTGTTTAGTTGTAATTTCTTTTTCTCCATCAGCAGCATTCTACATCGTCTCTGGCTGAGGCAGCCTGTCTACATGGTTTTCTTTACAGGTGTTTTTTGTGCTAAATGAGTGCCTCCTAGGAAGCCCAATATAGCATAACATAATTAAGTGACAATGTATGAGGTGCCAGTCCTTTACCAGGGAGTTAATGACTGGCTGGAAGATTTACAGGCAGAGGAAATTTACCACTCCAGCTTGCATTTAAATGCTAAGTAGAGGACATTTGAACTCTCCTGTATACCGAATAGATACTGGCTTAAACTTAGCAGTGGTCAATTTGCTTATTTCAATTAAATGAATATCAGAATTATCAAGGCTGGAAGATGTTACAGGAATCATATCCCTGGGTTGTCTTGGTGAGGTGGATGTCAGAAGCAGGCCTTGTTTTTGTTCCATATCTTCCAGTATTTGAGTGGCTACTAAATCTGCTAAGATTTTACTTAGAGTCCTCACTGTTTCCCCTTTTCTTTAATTGTAATGTAAGTGTACACTCACAATATCCTCAGAATAGTCTGTGTATTTTTTGTCCCATATGCTTACAGGCTTTGCTTTAGCAGTGTGCTCTGGAGGCCACTCCTTATGCTTCTTGATCCGTGTACTAATGCCCTGGGCAGGGCAAAGAAAAGTGTTTCCTAGCCCTGCCTACAGTGTGCACATGACTTGGTTGTCCGCAGGTTCCACCTTTTTCTAGACACAGATCGATCATCTAGCTCTTTGCTGGCTTGCAGAAGTGAAGTGAAGGAATGTCAAAAATAATTTTCTGCTTTGTTATTTTTAGGTATCTAGATACACTGTAAATGGATATATGTATCCCATTCCCCATTTGCCCCTTCTGCAGCCACATGGAAAGAAGTGAAGATTATTTAGCTTGGTTTGGATCTTCGCATTTTTGAAATCTTTCCAATGGGTTCTATACTTTCAAGCATATTAAATATGAGTCTTCAAGGCTGGAGGAATTATGTCAGCAGGACATGTGGGAAGTGTGTGCATGTGGCACACAAATGATAGGTTGAACAATATCTGTTCACATCCATCTTTTTAAAAGACTAAGGGGAAACCAGTTTCTTCGAAATAATGTCTCCAAGATTATTCCAGGCAGGATACCAGATCCTTCTATGTTTGCCTTGAATATATTCTATTTATTTATTTATTTAAAATATTTTTCTTCCTTAGCTCACTTGTGTTTCCACTCAGGCCTTTTTTTTTTTTCCTTCTTCCATCTTTTAGGTAGCAGATTAATGTGGCCACTAAGAGGTACTGTTGACACAGCTCTAGTTATTGCAGTTTGGTTGCTGAAATAGAGACCTTTTTGTGTACTTTTTGTGTACTTAATTTTATCCTTTGATTTGTTGTTCCCAGAATTTAATTAATTAATTAATTTATTTATTAGCAAATTGGCTGTTTATGTTAGCTGAAGTATTCACATAGTTTTTTTCCATTCAGCTTCATGTGCATGTACAAGCCATGTGAATAAAATGCTCACTCATACAGGCAAGCATTAGCAACATAGAGTACCTGGTGCTCAGCCCCCTAGTTGCCTTTCCCGGGCGCTGCTGCTGGAGGTGCCAGATACTCTGCCTTTCTGTCAGATCATGCTGATAACATGTTGTAGTGGCTTTTATTATGCCTGAAGGTGATGTGCAGGCATTCAGCACCTGTTTGTAAACATACACCCCATACACAGATGACCCTTTGCTCAAAAAAACTATTCCAGAAGCAGTTCCTTCCACTCCAGGAAGGGACACTTTCACTAAGCCATTGCCAAATGGCATCTTTCTTGATGTGGAGTTCCTGTGGGGTGGGTGATTTGTTCAGGTAAGTGTGACTGAGCTTTATCAAAGAAGGGGATACTGAGTATCCCTGAAGGAAGGGTGCAGGATCCTTCACGGATGCTCGTGTTAGGGCTTTGGGTGGTAGGGGATGGTGTATCCAGATGGTACCCAATGTTATAAATTGGATTCAGAGCAACATGAATTCTTTTGATTTGTGAGTTTACCGGGCTTCTTGATGCACTTGTGAGGCTGCCCCTGTAAATTGGCTTAATACAAATTTGTTATTAAAGGAATATCTGCAGATACCTACTTGTTGCTCTAAGTTATACATTAAGCATATCTTGGTGGTGCTTGTACTGGATGTGTCAGAGATGCATGGAAAGCATGTGCTTGGGTTTAGCTCATTTTGTTCCTTTCTGTTTATGAAGTAGTCCCCTTTAAATTGAGCTTTTTAATTTCTGTCATTTTATATTAAGGAGTATTATTTTTGTCTTGAAGCTTTCTCTCTGTGCTCTATATGAAAAAAAAAATATTACAATCCAAATGGACATCTTTAGGAACTACTTCTGTTATGGGAAGAAGTTGGAATATTTTCCTAAAGTATAAGTAACTCTATTTGTGAAAATTTAGTGAACAGTTTACAAAAACTTTTCAGGTTTTGTAAGTGTCAGTAACTTGTTATTGAAACATTATTCAGGCTCAGATACATGGTCTTTAGATACCCAGGTCCTACTGAATCTAACGATGAAATGGCTTGAGGATTTCAGCTTTGGATGCTTTAGGAATCTACTTCCTGTTCCCTTCTTCCACCTCATGTTTGTGGGTGGCTATATTTAAATAAAAATTTGAATTTTCAGCTCTTAAATAAATGGCAAATTGTTGTGGTTATCTGCTTTCTTCCAAGCTGAATCTGTTTCTCCCACCAGCATATTCTGTATCTTCTACAATTGCTTTTCAATCCCACACATTTGATCCCTCTCATTTAGCATCAAGCTACCTGCATTCATTTTGAGTTGTCATTGTGAGGTTGCTGGATGACACATTAGTATTTCTCATGATTTAATTGCATGACCATGAGAGGCAACTGAACCTCCCGGAGAGCCATACACTCATAGGAAGTGCGTCCAAACTCATGTCAAATCAGCTGCTAAATTTGTACATGTGTATATCGCTGCCCTCTCCTGCATAAAACAGGTACTGCTCGAAGATGTGCCTCAGGCCATTTTTGAGAAACCAGCAGCTGCATCATCCTCCTGCAGATGGAAAAGGGTCTTGTGGCTTTGGCCTGGGAGATGTCCTACCTGCTGTTTCTGTGATGCACAGAATGCCTGTGGTGAGGTACAACAGGATAATCGTCTGTACCTTAGAAAAAAAAAAAAAAACAAAGGGAGAAAAGGGGGGGAGGACTTAACCTGGCTTTGTCTCAAAGAAAATTAATGTAGCTATTGAGTTGATATGGCTTGATTATTTAAAGTACAAGGAATTAAATGATGTTTCCTTATAGTTTGTCATAATGACCATTGAGACAGCATTCTTCTCTTGGGAAACACTGTTGAACATTTGTATAATATTTTTATAACATAAAAAGGACTGATGCTTATGGGCCTAACTGGCCCAAATCAATTAAGTTTAAAGGTAGGAAATCAAGAGTTTTAGAGATACCATTGCCAGATCTGAAATCCAGAAAAGCTCAATGAATCTATGATTCCACAAAATTAAGAGTCATCTGAACTGAGCTGATTTCTAATTGCAGCTGAAAAGGGCACTCGTAAATCTGAGTGTTCTTTGTTACTTTCCAGAGGATTTGCTATCCATTATTGTATGTCTATAGGACATTGTAGAAAACAACTGAATCATGGTGTCTGTAAATGTTAGGAGGCATATCAACTAGCAACAGAAAATTAGGAACTACAGAAGTAGGAATTCTGTTTGATTCCAAGACTACGAATATGATAGCTGTGCGAGAGCCACAGGGCAGGGAGCTCCAACAAGTGTGCCAAGTGGGGGACCAGATACCTTGCAGGACTGGTAAAAATGTATAAAATCATTTGCCTGTTGCTTATGAATTCAAGTGCAGCTCGGGCTTTTATACTGGCTAAAAGTTATGATTATCTGTAGTGGTACTACACTGGCTTTGAGGTGCCAGCATATAAAATTGAGCAAAAAGGGACTTTAATATATCAAGAAGCTAAGGCAGGGGTACTCTAGTATTGACTAGTACCTGGCATTCTCTTTGATTCCTTTGTCAAAAGATTAATTCAAGGCTGACCTGTATAAGCTGAGACAATCTTAGCATGGAATGTACTTTTTTCCCTTCTTTCAGGTAAGAGTTGGATGAGGAAGCAGGTATAATCAGGCTCCTAAAATTTAGACAAGGACTCAGACCTTTTATTCTGTGCAAAAATGAACTTGTCTGGAGTCAGGAGAATGGTAGATATGCTATCTCTTTCATTTAGAACTTATATAAAATTTAGAACATACATGGGGTCATTTGAGGCTGAAAGAAAGTTGTATTGTTTGCAATTGAATTTTGATTAGGGACTGTTTCTCCAAATGCTGTATTCACAGAACAAGGAAGGAGGTAATATTGACACAGAGTGCAAAGGAAAGTAGAACTTTGAGTGGTTTCTGTGATAGGTGTGGATTCATTGGAATGGGGGTAGAGAAGGGTTGTTGACCCCATTCTCCTGCTTGTCAACCAGACTTAGCAGCTTCTTGTTTCATGGGTGCTGGGTGGTGCTAAGGTGTACAGGAAGTACGTGACTCTTTTGGGGACACCCAGGGCAAAATGGAAGGGCAAAATGCCACATAGTCTGTGGTGTTCAATATCCATATTCACATCTAGGCTGTACCTGCGTGTTCAAGATACATAAGACAGCCATTGATGTCATCAGTGATCTCCGGATTGAAAATGGAGAAGGTATAGAAAGATCAGGAATTTGGGATGATGTGGGCATGTTTGAAGGCTTGATTCACTAAGCTGTTACCAAATAGCTTGTCCTGTCCAAAGACTGACAGAGAAAATGGAAAAGGGTGATGGTTCAAAATGGAAGTGTGACAAAAATGTGGCAAAATGAATAACTTGCCTTCTACAGTTTTAGCTACAAAAACGGTCTCTCCTCTGTGATTCCTGCAAACATCTGCCACCAAATTTGCATATATTCTGAGCCACATGTTGAGGTTTGTAATCACAGTGAGATAAGCGGCACATCTTGTATCCTAAATACTCTGCTAAGTAAGCAGTGAATGTCTGTGTACATTGGTTGTGTGGACTCTTTCATTTATTTATTATTATTTTTTAATTATTTTTATTCCTTCTTTTGTGCTTTGGGCTTGTTTTCCACATTCCTGAGCTCAGTATGTCTAAAAGCAACAATTTATCTACTTACTGGAGCTTTACAGATAGAGTTTTGAGGGAGTGATGGAGAACAAATTAAAAAAAAAAAAAAAAATCAGTGACTTTGGACACATTGTAAGCTCCAAGCATTTAACTTTTTCAGCTCAAGCTTTTCAGTTTATGTAAGGAAGATGGACTTGAAATGTTCTTAGCTTTGCCCCGCAGATTAATCCAGGCATTTCAGTGGTGGTTTTATACAGATTGTTAATATGGTCAGCTAATGAAAATGATGCAATTTAGGTAAGTTCTGATTTCCAGAAAGGTAGGTCATGGTGATTTAGCATGGCTACCTTGTAACAGAGTAAGATGGCATTAAATCTGATAACGACTGTGTTTGATGTCATGATATTTTGTGAAATTTTACTATGGAGATGATATAAAGACACTGTTGTTCTTAGTTAAATCTGTCTACTATCTGATTTCAGTTCTTTGGCATGCTTAGTTTAGAATAGGTATAAAAAATGAAGCCATTTATTTTTTTTCCACTTCATCGTGCTTTTTCCATGGCTACTGCACAGAAAATGCTTTTGGAAGGTGGATGATTCTGTGTGAGGGATGGGTTCAGATAATCTGGGTATGAAGAACAGATTATCAAGAGTTGCTTGATGATGGAGGAGGGAAGTGTTGAATGTAAGAGGTGAGTAGAAATTAAAAGCTTTTCATGTGAGTTGACACAAGTCTTTGTGCTGATCAGAAACCATGGAGCACCAAAATTCACTTAGATATTTGGGAATAAAAGTTAGATTTCTACTTTTCATGTTGCTGCCCTTTTCATGTCACTTGTGTGTGTATATTGTGCTTGTGAATATCGGCATATATTCTTTTTCAGTGGTTTAAGAGGTAATTTTTTCAGTCTTTTCAGTCTTCTGGTTTGGTATTATAGACGTTAAAGTAATTTCTGTATTCAAGAAGGTGTGTACAATAAAGCTTGTATGACCAATTAGATTTCTTTCTGTCTGGGAGGATAATAACAGTTTCCTTTCAATGATGAGGTTTCATTTTCTGACACAAGTGAGCCACAGCAAAATGTCTGACTTCAAACAAGTTTAAAAGAACACAGCACTTAAGGTTCTGAACGTAGAAATACCAAGCAGGGACATGATCTCTCTCATTATGCTCGGGCCTTTGGAAAAAGAACATGCCAGAAATATTGCCTGCCTTTGTTCTTGGCATGTCTAATAAATTCCTCTGGTCAACTGGATATTCCTTTGGAAGGTTACAGTAAATCATGGACCTGGACATAAGCCAATATTTCCTTCCGTAATGCAAATCTTAAAAGGTACAGAAAGGCTGTGTTGGGCTATTCTCAGATACAGTTTCCTCGTGAACAAGGTCTCCTCACCAGTAACAGAGCCACAAGAGGGCAATGGGTCTTTTATACAAGCTGGATAGCCAAAACAAAAAATAATAAAAAATTCAAACAGTTAAGTCCTTCAGACAATGGTAAAAAGTAATATAAAGGGAAAAAACAGTTGGATAAAAACAGAGGAGTGTAACCCTGAAGAGTTTAGTTCAGGTCTTCAGATTTCTTCACAGAGTTGTGTGTTTATTATTTGCTTAGTGTTTTTAGAGAATCTGCATGTGCTTACAGTTTACTTCTTAAGGGAAGAAGGCTTAGTTCTTGTATGTAGTTATTTCATTCTTGTGCTAGATTTATTGTCAAGCTTACTGCGCAATTGGCACTTGGAGTGTATCTGGGTGTACTCAGATCCAGACGGGAGCTATTTATCCAGTCTCACAATTCCATTTGTATATCCTTATCCTTCTCCTCTGACCTTTTATTTTTTTTTTTTCCTTTGCTTTAAAGTATGAATAACATGGTTTGGAAAGATTTGAAAAGTAGATTCTGAAGTTTGGCCCATGATTATCCAGGAAAAATTCTTAAGGTACTGAAGCGGTGTACAGGCATTTCATAGTTCAAGACTCCCTACTAAAGAACTATCTTACTATTCTATAGATATTCACTGCATTAGATCGTATTTTTTTAAATCGGTGTTCATAAAGGTCTCTTGAGGTCAGCAGTCTCTTTCGAAGAAGGACTAGTGCATAAGCCTGGTTGCACCGCAATCAAGATTGACACACTGGGGTGTCTCACATTTCCTCTTACTTTTTTTCCCATGCACTGTTTTTTCTCTGTTGAGAAAAATAGAGCAGTTGAACAGAAGCAGGTGTCTGAACACAGTTGCTGGAGGGAAATAGTTTAGTTTTCCCTGTTTCACCTGGATGATTGATGTTGCCAGTGAAGAAGTGGTACAAGACCATATCCTTCCCCATGAGCACTGCTGCAAACATGCCAAGCACAGAGCCCTTAGGGCAGGTTCCCTTGACCAAGGAGAGAAGGGGTGGGCAACAGAGCCTGGTATCCAAGAGGGAACAGCCTGGCTACAAATACGCTTTGTAAATATAATCAAGTATTCCTATTTCACAAAATGCTGATGGAGTTACAATGAAACAGGGGGTTTTATTCTGAAGTTGTTTGCATAAGTGTGTATACTTTTGGGGCTTTTTTAAATTTTAGAACAGACAGACAAAAGGAAGGCTAAGACCCACTTAGAATTAAACTTGGCTAGAGGTGTTAAAGACAACAGAAAGGGATTCTATATGTATATTGCAAATAAAAGACAGGCTAGGGACAGCATGGGCCCTCTCCAGAAGCTATCGGGAGAACTGGCTACCCTGGATTTGGAGAAGGCTGAGGTTCTTAATGACTTCT
>JAOEHX010054652.1:0-16169 GCA_025448015.1 Bolborhynchus lineola
AAGCACGCAACTTAGAAGCTAATTTTTAACAGAAAAAAAGTTCAAGGAAGAATGTGACATGTTTTCCTCTACTCAGAAAAGTCACATATAAGCAGTTTGAAAATAAGCACTCCAAAACAGGCAGATATATTGAAAGAATTATGAGGCTCCATAAATAAAAATCAAGATCTTAAAAAAGACTTTGACTTCATTTTTTTTGACAGTTTTCAATATATTATAAGACTATGCATTAAGAAAGCAAGATCTGATTTACAGCAACTTTTCAGCATTATCAGGCAGCATACCGCAGAGTTGATTTAGCAGCAAATGTCACATTCCTGTATAAAATACACCTTTCTTTGCTTCATCACTGAACCAAATTATCACTTACTTGGCAATCTCTCCCATGAGTTGCCCTGAAGGTCCCCATGGATCATCATTGGTTGCTTCTCGAACCTTAGACTCTATTTCTGAATAATTCATAACCACATTGGTGCTGCAAAGGGAAAAAAAAATTCACACATGAAGATTAGCATCAAAACTGAGAAACACATGAAAACTTAATAATGACACTAGTGCCTATCTCACTTAATGAGATACCTCTACAGGGTGGGAAAGAAAACATCTTTAGTGCAGAAGTTACCCTGAGGACACTATATAACACATTTAAGTTGTCTTTAAAAAGGTTTTACTATTCTATTAGTCTTCAAGAATACAGGTGAGAAACTAGGGATTACATTACAGCTGGATTTGGTCCAATAAAAATGGCTTCTGGTCAAATTAAAAGCCAGACCAAACCACTAGAGCCAAAGCTGATAGCATCCCCAAATATTTGTTTACAGGTTTGTATGGGGTACAGTTACTTGCAAGAAGCTTTATAACTCAATCAGAAGCAGATTTTTTTGTTAATGATGAGTGCTACACGAGAAGCTCAAGAATATCAGTACCAGACTGAAGTAAGGGAGATGAGATTCACTACAAAGCCTGTTTCCTAGCTTGAATTTATTTAATTAAGGGAAAACAGCAAAAGAAGAAAAGCTGCAGTGCACTCTGCTTCACCATTAAAGAAATGCAAATACTATACGAGGCTCAGACGGTCTCCATGAGAGTTCACAGAAAAACATCACTTGCAAAAAGGAAGCAATTTTTCCATATTGGTTATATTAAAATAGTCAGTATGTGATTATGTTTTCCAAAAAATCTCTCAAACTGGTAACCTTCAACTACAAGCCCCTTTGTGGCCCTAAAAGCACTCAGATACATTTGATAACGACAATTTTCCTTGTATTTTAATGTGAGTAAGCAGGCCCAAAACATCATTTATACAGAGAATGCTTGAAAAACAGCCCTACAGTTATGGAGCACTATAGCATTCAACAGAAATGAAAACATTACTGTTACTAAAAGGAAATCTAGTAAAAATCAAGAAATCTAGTAATGTAGGAAATCTAGTAAAGGCCTCAGCTTTCCCTATATACTTTGCAGTGTATTTGAAATAACATGCTTACACCTATTGTAACAAAAGTTTGAAAGTTCACTTAACTGTTTAAAGCATATCATACAAGTTAAAAGAACCCTCTAAGATGACTGTCCTCAACACAAACCATCCCATAAAATCAAACAGATTACATTACAAGAACAATCTAGTTATCTTATAATGCAATGTGGAGAAGGCATTTGCTGCTTAAAAAGCTCCTCTGACCCCGAAGGTCTAGAAGAGGGGGGGAAAAAAATAAAGATCCTTAACAAATCATCCCTCTGTTCACGTAGGAGTTGGCACAATGCAGCATTCAAGCAATACCCATTCAATTTCATTTGGCATAAGGATAGCAAAGATCTTGTCACTGGGAGTTACGAACAGCAGAATCAAGAATAAGATCCCCTTAAGTCTGAAAGGGAACACAGAAGGTAACTGTTAAAACAGAATAAAATTCCTGGACTTAATCTTGCATTCTCAGCATGAGAATCCTGCTGTCAGATTCCAATGTATGATTTTATTCAACTTAGTGCCTAAAAAGTGTAAGCTACACGACAGAATAAATAATCAGCAAGCTAACAGAACCTATCTACGTAAAAAAAGCCATGCAGGAACACTGCAGTAGTTACGAAAAACAGCAATTAATGTTTCACAAATCCATTTCTGCTAAATGCACCTCAAGCTTCTGCTCCTGACATTTTCTTTACCATACAAACATAAACTAATACCATCTTTATCTCCCATACGCGTAGAACATAAAAAAAAAACCCTACAACTCCAAAGCTAGAGGCTTCAGGGCTTTGCAGCTTCCAGCACACTGGTTCCCTTGTCCCATCGAAGAAAGGCAGGGAGTTGCATGGAAAGGTTCTGTTTGTTTTTCTAACCCCTCCTTAAGCGCTTGTTTGAGAGTCTTGATGGAGAGTTGGAGGGGAAAGCATAAAATGAAGCATTTCCTTAATTTCTTAAGAGGAAAGAATTTAAGAATGGAAATATGCTTGGAAAGCTGCAAACTGATCCTATAAAAAAAGAAAAATAACCCAGCATTATGGAAGAGCTTAAAGTGCATGGCTGAAGCAGCACTGAGGTCGAAAGGGGAAAACGGAAGGAAAACAAGGTAAATTAAGTAATGCCAAAACAAAGGAGCACAGAAGCATGCTCTGTGTCTAAAACGCTCCTGCAGTAAAGTTATTGTCCTCAGCAACTAGGAGAAAGCTCTTTTATAAGTGCCAAGATGAGCTCTAATGGCACAAAGCGTTCCAAAACAAAGTATCTTTAAGCCACATTTAATTCAGCAACAAATGTAAACTTCAAGGAAAGAAAAAACAACCAACTGTTGTATAGCTTGGCTTTACTCCAGGTCATTTAAAAATAACCATTTCTAAGAAGGTGGAAATACAGTTTTATTCTTCCTTTCCCATGTTTTCTATGGCCCTCATTCCATGCCCTACCCATGATTCCTGTGACCTCTGCAACAAGAAAATAATTTACGTCCAGATGTGAAGGGAAAAAGTGACTACTCTGATTGCCAAGACTTCCTGGGATTGATATAAATTTAATATCCGAGGACACTTTCAGACACCAGGGGGGGCTCTCTGATTAGTTTATACTGGGCAGCTTCCAGAGAATCGTGCTGGATTGCATGGACACAGCCCGCTCAGCAAAGAAACAGACATACAACAATCAAGGCTGTCAGAAAGCATATTTGAGATAGTGTTTCAAACACCATTATCTGCGAGATCACCTTTGGATCTACCCCAAAACATTAAGTGAAACCCTGCACAAATTGCATCTTGTGACAAGTGCATTTACAGAAGCATTTGACACGGCCAGGCATTAAACACAAAAAGTGTATTTTGAAAGTTTCATCCAAAACAAAGGCATGGCACGGAAATGGGATGACATTAACATTACAAACTGTTGCATTCTTTGCTGTTTGTGTCTTACATTTGCTTTAAGTCTGCTTAATCAGACTAATGTCAATAGATGAGTTTTACTTTTCATTGTACAGTAGTCCAGTATTGTTTCTTTAAAACAAACCCAAAACTGTTCAGAAGTGCCAAGAGAGGGCACTGTCACATCTCTCAAACAAGAGCACGGTATCACTGAGCAAAACGTTTGCTTTCAATCTCCTGCAAGAGAACGTTCAACTTTAAATGCTTGCATCTACAATTCATAGCAATGCTGAACAGGTAGCTCAGATCTGAGACTAAATTCCTCCACATGAATAAATGGACATTGCTAGTGAAACATCAGATAATAGCTCTGATTATCTCTGACTGCATCACGTAATAAGACACACTTCCTCTTAAAAACTGTGAAACTCAACAGATGCACCATGGATGAAATACCCCAAAAACACTCTGTCCACAATTTTGTCTGCATTTTTCAAAGAAAAATCTTTCAAAGAATTCAGCCAATTGCAAATAGCTTCAAATGTTGTTCTAAAGTTACCTTTTGAGATTTGTAAATAAGAGGTACAGATGCCATCTGGATCCAGGTGCCATATCCTATAGTGTGCTAAAAAAAAACTTAAACCCAAAACAAAATCCAAAACAACCCCAGAAGGTAAGCAAGAGGGGGAGAGGAGCGGGATGGGTAGGGTGAGAGGAAGTATTGCACGTACTTCAGTTGTGTAATTTGAGGTAAAAATACATGTTTAGTTGGAGTTAAGGAGAGCAAACAAACAAGTTCTGTTCCTACAGATACAGAAGTAAGGGGATCAGAGAACCTGCCGTAAGTTCACTCAAGCATCTGCCACTTCAACCTTTACAGCTGCAACAGTCTGAAAACCACTTTAGTTTTCAGGCATAAGCAAATAAAAATCCTACAGGTCTGAGATTATCCTCTGACTACTATTCTTTAAAACAGGGAAATTCAAGATAGCTTCTGGGTAGCCTGCACAAACATAAAGCCTTACAGACTGAAGGAACACTTCACAGATGACATACAGAAAAGGCACAATTTAAGAGGAGTTCTGTCTTCCACCTCTTTTATGAGCAGATGTTGAAAGCAACCCACATCATGGACATAAATACAACAGTCACTGGTGAGTGATGAATACATATGCAGAAAACTTCTATTATTTTCACTATTTATTTCAACATACTCCAGTATAAGGCTCTGACATATATTTCAGCTACCCTGCACAGGCTTTTGACCTTACATAGTAATACATGACTTGAGCTACTAAGGAAGGACAACATTAGTGAGGATGAGGTGCACTTGGCTCTCAATAACGTATCAGCACTTCTTCAGTGGTGTTTTATATAAAATAGCCATAAAATTAATTCAAAAAAAGGAAAGCTTTTCTCTTTAAGACTAAAAAAAAAATATTTTAAAAAATCAGTTTTCTGCCAGGAAAGCAAACCCATTGTAATTCCACCCAGCATTTTATTTATTAAAAAATTAAATAATCACAACATCATGAATTGAAATGTTTGTTTCGGAGCAAAGATTTCTCATTGTTCAGGACCACAGGGATCTCTACAGATTCATTTGCTGTAACCAAAGTCAGCTCAATTATCTGTTAGGAAATTATCATCACTTACAAAATATTACACAACTGTAACTATGCAGCTTCTAGTAATAGCTTCCAATTGGTAACATTACAAGTAGCTTTGTTGTGTCTGAACTAATTATCCCACATCAATCACTGCTGGCTCCACACTGGAAAAAACCCACTGCTAAATCTCTCTATATTGTATCCCTTGAACCAGGAACACTCTAGAAACATGGACATGGGAATATGAGGCTCTGATCACAGTCAGCAATAGAAATGGAAGTAGGCTGTTTTTTCAGCTAACATCTCCTCTACAAATTTGCCCCCAAACTCTAATGTTAACCCTCAAACAACACTTCATTATAATGATTTACATACAGTACCAGCAAACCTGCTAAAGAAAAGGGTGCAACAATTTTTGTCTTTATTCACTTGATTCAACACTTTGATTAGAACCCCGGATACAGCACATAGCACTAGTAAGAGTAAAGAGTTCAGTGTCCCTGGTATTCTCAAAAGGATGCCACACAGGTATTTCCACATCATGCTCCCCTGCATCTCCTATATCTTCCAGACTTTTCCTCATGATCAGTGGTGTTCTGTACCCTCATCACCTTGACAATGCAGTCAAAGTGCATGAAAACATAACTCATAAAGGAAGCTTACAGTTCACTGGTGGATTTTAGGAGCAAAGTTCTTTTGAAGGAAGTATTCCTAAGATAAGTGTTCATTAGGAAAGGAGTAAAGAGCTGTATCTCAGAGTTTCAGCTCTTCAAATGACATGTAAACTTAGCATTTCACATTAATGCCCGAATAGCAGCAGTCTTAAACATACAGAAACCTTTAAATACCACATGCATAGGAAACCTGACATAGGGAAAATAAGAACCATGAGAAAAGCAAGTACTTATACATTAACAGTAATGAAAGAATAAGAAATACCCATCCATCCAGAATAGAACTTACTTTAAAATATATTAAAGAACTGGAAAGCCTAACAGATCTTAGTCAATGTTTCTGCACAAACTTGAAAGCCTTGAATATGCCCTGGGGCAAGAGTCAGACCACTCCATTAAAAGCACCATTAGGATTAGAGTTGCTATTGATGTGGGTGGTGTCACTGAGGACACAAGTACAATTCTAGACATTAGATCCACAGAAGATTTGTGAAATGCCATGTCTAATCTTGTGAAAACTAAAATAACCAGAAGCCACAGAGAGGGTGCATTACAACAGTTTCTTTATAGTGATGATAAAGGTATTGGGATGGACAGGGTAAGCCTAATTAGAAACACTTCTCCAACCTCTGGGAAGCTGCCCACTGTGCTGAGGGACTGAGCAGCAGGAACAGAAACCCGGTTACACAGTTAAAAATTTTTTTCAATGTATATTTCAAACCAATTACAATATCATGTATACATTGGACTCCTATGTGCCTACCATTACGCCTTTAACAATTACTCCAAGGACATCACTGGATTATGCACCTTCTGGTTTCCTTTTTTTTAATTTTACAACTGGGAACACTAAAATACTAAAAGCTGAGATAAGAAACTTTCTACATTTTGCACCATTAACAGTTTCCAACGAGACACCATTGTGCAAATACCTGTTAAAAGACTAAGTACAGAAGAAAAAAACAAACTCGGGTGTTACACACATGTACGCCTATCGCATGTACAGTTTGAACACTGATGCCATCCCAACAAACAGCAACACTAAAGAAATTATAATTTCAAAATAAAAAATAAATAGTCTGTTAGAAGGGGAGGGGTCTGGATGAACAGAAGGCAACAGAAGCTCTGTTTCTGTAGAGCACTATGCAATGTGGTACCGAAGTCTTGCAAGAAACAAGTATTTTAACCTTTTGATATTTGAGGTGCCAGAAAAGACAACATAAAATTATCTTTTACATAACACTGTTTAGCATTATACTTTCAATATGCAGTCTCAGACTAATACTTCAGCCTCATTCTCTCTGTAATTTGTTAGCAGCTTCTTTATTTTTAGAAAGTCTTCACAATGTTTCCTATGACTTTCACAGTGAATCAAAGCAAAGCACACTGCGTTTGGTCTGTGATAGAACAGATGTTACCAACTCAGAATGACATCTTGTCACCTCACTTGGTGACATAGCAAAGGAGATTGTTACAGCAACAGTCTCTAAAGTCTACATGGACAAAACCAGATAAGAATATACCTGCATAGTTCTATGCTGCAGTTATTAGATTTAAAAATTAATAGATTGCATTGTCCAAGCATAAATGCAATATCATCCCATAAATGGCATCTAAAAAAGAAAAAGAAACCATTAAATTACAGAATAAGGAAAGTTTGCTTTAACTGTAACCGAAGAAGGAAGAATGTGAATCAGGTTAATTTATTCATCATGTGTATCTCCATTTAAACATCGCTACAATTTTTATAGAAAGGCATACAGCACTGCTGTTATCTTTCTCATATGGATGGTTTATTATCAGCATGGCAGTAACTTCAACGTAAACCTCTGAACAAAGGCAGCAGTAACTTACATCTGGAGGCTGAGCTAATAAATGCTTTGCTCTTACAGTTGAAGTGCTGGCTTTGTCTTCCAGCAGCTTATTTTCTCCTAACTTAGGCTGTCTGCTCCCTTTTAGCCAAGAAGCTAGCAGTCTCACACTATAACACCAAATAGAGACCCACTAGCTATTGTTCATCCAGTCCATGGTACATGTTTCAGGAATAATACAACACACAGGAATAAAACACAACAGCAGTTATTTTTTTCATATCTCCCCCAAATCAGTACAGGCGCTGCCAACATAAGACAAAAAAATGAAAACAAACCAAAGTATAATGCAGCTCTGCTTTTAGATGTTTGAGATTGAATCCATATTTGCCTTTTTAAAAGAAATGGACAGATACACCACAAAATAAGATGAGCAAAATGAACATTCAACACCTGGAGAAGAGATACGGCACACTCCAGGAACATTTTCACAATATGGTTACCTGAAAGACCCCAGCCCACAGACACACATGCATCTAAAATGAAGCCTTTGGAGGGGAAGGACACATCTTATCCCCACCACTCAACTTCTATCAGTCACGCATCTAAACTATTTTTAGTCTCTAGATTAAAAGGTTCCTGTAAAGCAGGACTGGACACAGACAGAAAGCTTTCTGAGAATGCTAAAAAGTTATTTTAACATTAAATGATCCATTTTTAAACTATGTGCAGAACTTAACTTCATCTACTGAGAGTACCTGGTAAATAAAAAAGCTACGCAACTTGTCTGAGCACAGGCTATGCCTCCCCCACTCCCAGGTGTGGGAAGCTTGGTGTCTATTAAATTGTTAATTAGTTTCCAGAAACATTTTTGCCAATTAAAAAAATCATTTCATACTTATCCATCTGGGCATGAAACACTTTCAACAGAGCATTTGAATTGGTGAGCTAAAAAAGAAACTGTCCCGATCCACACAGCACCACCTCCCAAACCACACAGGGCCAGCACACCATGCAAGAAGCATCTCCTAAAAAGGGGCATCATATTAACTCCACTTATTTAGCCTTGCTTCCTTCAGCCTCTGAGGGATTAAAGCTGATCATTGGTCCAAACTTATGTTTTAAGAAACTGAAAGATTTAAGACAAAGTCAAACCAAAAGACGCATATCAGTACCAGATTTCACAGCCTTGTGACAGTCTGTCTATACCTTAGAAAGCTCACCATACAGACTGTCTCACAGAGAAGACAGAAAAGGTAAGACATAATTTGTCCACCTGTTATCCCAAACAATATAAAGGACATTCAGGTACCTAATGTTACTAGCAGATATTCAGAGAAAAAGATACTAACTGCCTTCAAACTAAAGATTATCTCACCAGTGTGAGTATGCTGAGGCACTAGCATAGGTTGCCCAGAGAAGCTGAGGCTGCCCCATCCCTGGCAGTGTTCAAGGCCAGGCTGGACAGGCCTTGGAACAAGCTGGTCTAGCAGAAGACAGGGTTGTAACTGGATGAGCTTTAAGTTCCCTTCCAACCCAAACCATTCTGTGATACTATGGTGCTGCTGTTGCCCTCAGTGAACTCATATATTCAATCTCAGCCAGCATCTCTCTCCTCGCTTAGTGAAGATAAACTAACTACAAAACATGTAACAAATTTAATGCATTTTCATTTTGCTCCTGTCAGTAATGTCACTTTTGTTATAAAACACGAAGCTTAGCTTTAGAGCCTTTCAAATGAAACATATGGATACCAAACATGAAGCCAGCAGTTCACATTCAGGGAAGAAGCAGATGGGTACCCATCTGCCAAAATGCCTAGCGAAACACCTCAGGTTACACAGAGGTAACAGCACAACATTAGCTGATACTTGACCATGTGAAGTTACTTATTTTTAAGCCACTTCTCAGAAGCATTACAAATATGACACCAGTCAATTCAGTACAGGAATACTGGGTATTATTACAGACCTTCTATGCAAGTTGCAATTATGCTCCTGCTGACCAACGATACCATCTTCATTACGGTACAGTAGGATCCAAAATACAATTTCAGCTTTTCAAGTTAACAGCTTCGTAATTTATGTGGCAGATGTACAAGGCAAACTGCACAGAAAGAGATAAGCCAAGAAAAACATCCTGATGGCCACAAATGAATTACAACTTGTGGGAGGAAGGAACTATAAAGCTATTTCCTGTGCCTTACAACTTCTAATCACAAAAGACTACCAAGTAAACAAGATAACCCAAAGTCCACCACACACACACACACTTTCAAAAATAACAGTGACTTTAAGAATTAAATTGAAACCTGTTAAAGAATTCAGAAGATCTGTCACTTACAGAAACCACTCACTGCACATTAGTGAAGTCTTCCCTCTCAAAGCTTCCCCCCATCTCTCAGAAGTTACCCACTTGCAGCTTGCTATATTCTTTGTGTGCTTGTAATTGCTACGCTACAGCTAAAGTAGTTTCTACAGATGTTGGGAACATGAGGCAACTAATTACAAGGCAGTTTTAAAGCATATTTGTGCAAGGAACCAACATTTCTCCCTGAGTAGATTAAAGCCTGATTACATTTCTTCTGTTGCAGAGTCCTTGCAGTATGTAACTGTTAATATTTTCATATTTTTATATAAAACAATCCCTTGTGATTTAAACCAACAGATACATGGCTGTTTAAATATATTAATTTGTCAACAACTGTAGAGCAGCAATATGTGCTGGCAAATAACTTCTCAAACTCACTGAGGATTTTGCCACATTACGACTATTGATTGTGGTTTTGTACCATTTCCATATGAAGCATTT
Source organism: Bolborhynchus lineola (assembly GCA_025448015.1). Lineage (NCBI taxonomy): Eukaryota > Metazoa > Chordata > Aves > Psittaciformes > Psittacidae > Bolborhynchus > Bolborhynchus lineola. The sequence continues at coordinate 10,255 of JAOEHX010054652.1, forward strand.
CCCCATCTAAAGCCCAGACCTATTTCTTTGTTTCCCCATTCTTTATGGATGCTTTGGTTACAAACACCCCCTTAACATTCTTCAGCTAGCATCCTCTAATCTTCAACAATTATACAATCTTTACTTCAAGTACATGTTTCCACAGTTCCATTTTAAAGCCTTAGTAAGTGTTGTCATTTTGCTACATTCTTCATTCAAGAAAACTTCTTTTAAAGGTGACTCGCCAGGACAAATGTTGTACTCCAGCAAGCAGAATGAATCAAAACACTTCCTTTTAATTTGCACTGTAAGAATACCATGATAGTATTTTCCACTATTCTGCAGTATTAGTTTTTAGGTCACAATTTCAATTCAAGTTTCAGTTTAGAGTCCAATCAAACCTAAACCATTCTTGGGACAAATCTGGTTAATCTTAAGCATAAAAACTTATTTGATTTCACAAACAAGCAGGGGAAAAGCTGCCTTACAGGCAACATTTGACACTTTGGTGGGATAGTTACATGCTACAACAGCAACTCTGGTTTTGATCCAGACAAAAAGGCGACACTGCTGCCGCCCTTCGCAAGTTCTCACTCTCCTTACACTCATGTGAGCCTACATCTGGCATATCACACTGAAGCCACTGCTTCATAGCTTCTATGCCTGTGGATTTAATTTCTTTCAAAGTTCAGTAAGCTGTGTTTAAACAATAGCAGCCATATAGTAAAAAATGTTGAGGAATTACAAAACTTGGATAGGATTTTGTAACTGTGGAACTGAAGAGATTTCCATGTGTATGCTGCAATCACATGATTATTTCTGCTCAGTCTTCAGCCTTACCTTGCTTCTCTGGCTCCTTACACTTCAGATTTTCTCTTCTGTAACAATCAGGCTGCAGCAGTTTTAAAATTATTTTTTAGACTTAACTACATGTCTGTACAGAATGCAGTCAGATTGGGCTTCCTCCTTCAAGACTCAGCACCAACCACTACATACTTTCCATCAAGTGCTGCATCTTAATTCTTCCATATTTGTGATCTAATCAGATAACATGACTAATACTGAAAACAAAGGTTTAATCAAGTAGAAAAGAATTAGAGAAATCTAATTAAAACCACACTTTCCGTAGAGTGCTTTCTATATGAATAAAATACCGGCATGAATAAGTGAATCCCAATAAACGCTGCTAGACAACTGTAACGTAAAACTAAAACTTAAGCACATCAATTTTGGGATAGAGACTGAAACACTCTTCACCATAGCTTACACCCTCCAATCAACTGTTTCTTTGCACTTTGTTGCACTCATTCAACTTCAAGAGTAACTCTCCCTGAAAATAAAAAGCTCATTTCAGGTGTTCATAATGGGTTGCATAAGCTGCCTTTTGAATTAGCTACTAGTGCTACTTGCCTCTTTCTATACACACCCTACTAAAATACCACACTCAAGCCCACACCTGAAGTATTTTAAGTATGTACTGAAACCTTCATCATACAGACTCCACAAGTACTCCCAGTCAGGCAGCTTTCAGGACTGGGGCAAAACATTTGAATGTTGAGAGAGAAGTATTTCAGTGAGGTCTTACCCTTCTTTCAAGAAATAAAGGGGTAAGTTTTCAGAGAAGCAAGTTGTAGCTTTGAATCTGTGTGACTTCAACCCACTGGTGTACCTCAGATGTATATGACCATAAAAAAAATTCAGAGTGACCTTGGATAGAAGAGGAAGATGGGGGGGGGGGGATAAACCGAAAAACAATCTCACTGTAAAATGAATCCTCTAACAGCAGCTATGACACTCCAAATCCTCCAGAAGGTCAAACAATGATTTCTATACTTAAAACAATCTGGTCCCCAAACAAAACTTTAGTTTTCAGAGAGTCAGGAGGTGTGTCATTAGTTCTTTAACACTATACCCAAAAGATATCAGTTCTTTGACAAGCCCCCTCACTCTAAAGCTTCTGACATTCTGCATTCTTTGTAACTGTTCACTCACCAAAACACATCATACTAGGGTCTTCTGACACCAGAAGAGTATGTAACAGTTGTAAGTTTACAATAATGCATCAAGTGGTCAAGGAAACCTCCTGATGCTATACATGCTTGAAGTATATCAGATGGATAGTTACAGATAGTAGATGTTTCTCCAAAAAGCAGAAGCACTGCCTGATAGTTACTACACCTATGAATTGTGCAGGCCAATTCAGTGTTACTGTAAGTAACCCAAGCTTTCTTTACTCAAAGAATTGTTTCAAATATTTGTCAACTGACAAAGTATTTAGTGTGGACAGAAGAATGCACAGACAATAATATGGAGCTTAATACTTCCAGAACCGCCCCCCCCCCAACATTAATGGATCATGTTTAATGATCCTTGTAGTTTCAGCTCTCTCTTCACTGCAAGCTGAGTACCATGAAAACACTGCCCTAATTCCAAATTTATTACAAATTAAGCATTACTCTAAACACTAGCTGTTCCACCAGGCTGAGCTGATTAAAGTTTAAACAATGCAAGCACTGAAGCTTTTAACACACAAATTGATCATTCTCCGCTACTACACTACTCACTTTGGCACCGTGACATGCCACGAACCCCTATACTTTGCAATATCAGTCTTCTGCCATCATTTTGAGAGGAATGAACCTGAGTACAGATAGCTCCTCTAAGTCAACAGTAAGCACTGGTTACAAGCTCTTCTCTCATCAGAGCCACAGGCAAGGTACACGAAAGGTTACCAGATCTGAAAGTGCTGCCTGGGTTCTCTCCAGCCTGACCGAGGGCTCCAATTCCTGCCAGTTCTTCTCCTTGCCCTCCAGGCTCAATGCAACCAGAGGCAGACAGCAGCATCCTACCTTGCACATAAACCATGCAAGTCAAACGCACACACACACACATCACCTTTTACAACAAAAGTCACACTCTATCCCTGGCATCCAGGCTTGCTTTGAAGGGCTTGCAGCTTTTACCTTCAACTAGAGCTGTAACTCTACAGCTTCAGATTTCACCTGTGATACAGCAAAGGATTAACCTTGTATGACCTAAGAAAGCCTGAGATGTGTACCTATCTCAGCATCCAAGAGAATCTAGAAATATGGTCCATATAGCAGGTGAAGCAACTAAACAAGACTGCTATTTTAATACAGCCTTGTGCCTTCAAAAATATCTTAAGACCAAGGCAGAAGCTGCACTGCACTTTTCAGAGTAGGAGAAAGGCAGAAGAAGGAACAGTTTACACAAAGTTATCAAATTGCAGGCTCATAACCAGTTATTTTCCTTCATTTATTCAAGTGTCTTTCAGTGGAATTGCTCTGCAGGAGGTATTCAGTAGGAAGGATACTTAAGACTACTATCCTCATCTTCGTTTTTCTGAAGTGAACTGCATTATCATTTACTGATCTTATTCTAAGCACCCTGGAATTAATTCGATAGCTGCTATTGCTTCCAAACAAACCCTCCACAACCTCAACAGCATATTTCAGGCCTTTTATTTCATGAACATAATTAAAATGAAATCTGAAAATAAATAGTGCTGTCACTACAGAGAAGTTTATAGGCTTCTCTTCTCAAAATTGGTTCCTTACAGTTTGCTTGCCTACTACATGAAGCAGAAAGCAAGGACTATGCCACTGTTCCATGCAGTTCTATAATAGCTGCTACACTCAATAGCTCTAATGTACCTGCAGTGTTTGCTTTCACATCCAATACTGAAATCCAATCCAGAAAAGACCATTACATCTGTCAGAAAATTTAAGGAAGTCACTTAAGACTACATGGAGTATGTCTGGACGCAAGACCCTTATTTCTTGAGTCCACTGCACACAGCCTTAAGAGGAACACAAGCAAAGTCCTTTCAACTTGTGTGTTAGTGCTTCAGCATCTCATCTGTCCTGGGAAGGAAGCTTCCTTCAAAAACTAAGCCTTTCCTTTCACCTCACCTTGCTAACAAGAACAAGAAACTCAACTTCTCATAAATTAAAGTGCCATTATGACTTTGCAGTCCCTCAGCGAGTACTTCGCACTTCAGCATAAGTAGGGATGCGCAAGGGGAAACCTGTTTGCTTGGTATCCTATTCTCTCATAGTGTCAAAAGATGCCTGTTATGTTGTATAAAGAACAAGTACAGGCAAGCACACAGTGATAATTGTGCAGAATAAGCTATGAGCATCCAGCATTTTACAGCTAGGGGCAAAGAATTCAGGGGAGTTTCCAGCTATGCCTCCACCTTTTGCCAATGCTTCTTCAGTGTCTAGTGGCCCTAAAGCCATTCCCTGACTTCTCACTTCCCATTTGTTTTGAACTAGGTTATAAGCCTTTTACAAGTTGTTTTTCAAACTGCATCATCCGTCTTGTTGTTTTTACATAAGAATAACCAATAACTTCGCACTTTCTTCAAACAGACGTTTCAGGTTTTTGAAACACATGGGTTTGCTTAGAATTATTTCCTTAACCCTCCTCTTCACCAATGAAGTTTCTTTTTCATCACTGTCTCTGAGAAACAATAAGAGCTTTGTTAGGAGCCACCAATATAGCACTGGCATTATCTCCACATCACCTGCAAGGATTCCATTATTCAGCATGCCCTTAGAAGTCTGGAGGTTTTAAATAAATTCCTAATTTTTATGTTCAAGAGCAACCTTTATGAAAAATGCACCCAAAGATGTTTTTTATTTATGCTCTTGTTGCTCACAACACAAGTTTTAATCTAAACGCTTCACTCACTATTACAGAGTGGCTCTGAAAGTGATGTCCTGAACCAGAATCACTGTACAGCTCAGGACCAAGTCAAGGTTTGCAAGTTAAGTCTTCTTCGCTAGCTCTCTGGTGAGCCAACTACCGATCACCTGAACGTGTACTGTGAACAGTGGAAGATGCTGATGCAATGTATATCTAACCTACAGAGGATACATGAAGTCACCCACTGCTATCGCATTTCCTGCCCACATAGCCTCTCTGCCGCCCACATGGGGTGGGAGGACATGAAGCAATACAGTCCTCTTCCTGCTCTTGCTCTGCCTTCACACTTTTAGTCCTGAATTTTCAGTTCGCAAGGACTGACTGGATGACGCAGTTTGCTTGTTAATTTGGTCTGAAAAAGTTTTCTTCAGCATGTTCCTCACCCATTCAGCTGCGCCTGTGTTATTTTGTGCCTGCCCTATTACAGAGTCCTACTAACCACAGTGCTCTAAAATGGGACACCAAGAGAACACCCAAAATTTGCTGGAATATTTCAGGTTCCACCTTATTCTTTTGTCTTCTAAAATTTATCTTATCCCAGGACAAACACCCTTTGTAACATATGCGTATCTCTTACAATAGACCTATGAGAACTATTTTTCCCTTCACCAACTGCAGGCCTCCCTCCCATTAAAATTAGTTGCTGTCTCTTGGTCTAGTTAATTTAATCATAATAAAGTTATGCTGACAGTCGGTTCTGATAATCAACCATTTCCCACTATTTCTTTTACAGCATCTTACTACACAGGATAGGTATACCATATATAATCAAAACTACATCACAAGACTCATAGATGAGGCTTATGGCACATGAAACAATAACTATAGAAGGGCTGCACTTTGTGTCACTCATGGAGTTTCTGCTGGCAGGAATAGTGTTTTTTTTCCCCATAACTGAGTGTTAGGAAATACAGGGCTGTTGTACCCGCACAGTCCACCTTTGTTTGATATATCCTAGCTGATACTTGTTTCAGTAAAGAGCTCTTACGGTTCCAGATGGCTGAGTGAGGGCCAGAGAAGGGCTGAGGCTGGGAGGGAGCCCCTGTGACCGCCCAGCCCAGGAACTGGGCTCACACAGGCTCAGAGGAGCAGGTTGCTCAGGCCCATGCCTAGACAGGTTCGGAACATCACCAAGGATGGAGCCCCTGCAGTATTTCTGGGCAACCAGCTCTGGTGTTTGGTCCCTCCTCACAGTAAAATTAACA
>JAOEHX010054652.1:16182-27053 GCA_025448015.1 Bolborhynchus lineola
CCCCATATGGTAAAAAAAGGTTAAAAAAAACCCTACCTAATCTTTTCCTATTTCAGATTGTTCATCCTCTAATCAATCTGAATTACTATGTTTCTTTGCTGCTACAAGTGTATCTAAGAATAAAAAGCACTCACCATAATCCTGAATAGATTAAATTAGCCTAATACCTATTTTCTTTTGTTATTCAATTTTCTATGAAGACAGGTCACAACCTAGAAATCCTTCTAATACTGTATTAAGCAGTTGGACAAAGTGTCTTTAGCTAATGGCAGTGTGCCCTTCTCGCACACTCACACAGCGAGTATTCAAAAATGGGCACAAGCAGTAAGAACACATCATTCAGAATAAGTGAATTATTATATTATCAACATTATATTAACATTCATTATTTCATTAGAAGTTTCAGATTGGGATCTCGCATGAAATAAAATGGGTAGCTTGGCAAAATGAAATCCCACAAGTTCACAAAGATGAATTTTTACTCAAAGCAATCATTCTTTTGTGGAATGAGTGTGGCAAATTACATACAAATTAACTTTCAAAACGCCAAGCCATGTTTATTTGTGGAGGATAATGACGTTTCCTCTCCTTTCATAGGTATCACTTGTTAAACTGGATCCTCCAGGAGATCAAGTAACTCTTCTGTCTTAAAAAGGTAACAAGAGCTGTTTCATTTGCCTTGGAGCCCCAGTTTCTAGGTCCTGCCACAAAGATGATAATTTCAAATTACACTGTGTTTACAAGAAGTCAATTTCACTATGGGTCAATACACCAACTATTTATTTATTTACACAGTAATGTGAAGACGACTGGATTTTGATAATCTAATGCCTGCAGCCACAGAAGTTACAGTTACCAGGTAATCAACAAAACCCTGGCATTGGCCTTTTAAAGGGCGAGACTCCACTTCCAACTAGGCCTCTATTAACTCTAAGTTCCCAAGCCGCCTCAAGAAATGCATTCATCTGCTTCGTAGCAGGGACGGATAAACCACTGTTACAGAAGTTAACTCATTTAGACAATAAACAACTTTGAACAGAGGGTGTTTTTCTCCCCACCTCTCTTAGCATGTTAAAATTAAAAAGTTACATCCTGAGAGGAAGCACTGAACAGTGTGTACTGTACATTATGATGTTTCTAAGCAGCTCGACAGGATAGGGAGAGCAACCAATAAGAAAAACATTTATGATTCAGAATGAAGCAGAGGAAAAAAAAAAATGTATTCCCTAACTCCCAACAGGTCTCATTATTATTATTACAGATTGAAAAAAATGCAGGTCAGTCTCATTAAACAAACTGAATATACACTAATATTACTAATTGTATCCCAAATGAACCAGTTAGTATCTATTACACATGCAATCAATATTTATCTGGTTAGGATATGACTATCTGGATGAGAGGAGGAAGGAGTACAACAGCTTTGAAGTAGTTTCCTTAAAACACATAAACACACACTAACAATATTGGTGGTGTCACCTTAGTTTCATTTTTAGTGGCAAATCCAAGCACATCCAAACAGATTTAGTCTATTTAAAAACACAGTCTACACATATCAGTCTTGTCACTCTGTAATAACTGAAATACATATCAGCAGTATTTCTAATATAATTAGCTGCACTTTTAAATTGAATTGAAAGCAACTCATACAAAGATGTGTCAGATCCCAGGATCACTCCCAGCCCGAATCATTCAGAATAGAACCATACAAGACACAAAACTATATTTAAATCTGTATCCTTTCTCCCAGATCTGGAATCTGTGAGTAGAACCAGAAGTACAGATGCTATTCCCCAATACAACAGTGATACAAACATAGAAAGGTTAGTTCAGGGGCTTGAAGTAGTTATATATAAAGTAGAAGAATTTTAAACTTAAAGTTGTGATCTTTCAGAGCAGTTTTGCAGCTAACAAACCACTTTGTTTCAAATAAAGTTATGTAAAAATGTACTATCATCAAAAATGGTCCCAGCCTATCTTTCTGTCCTTTCCCCTACCAACACAAGTGCTTGTGGTGCCACAAGCAGCTGATAATGCAGCATGCTGCCAAATCAGTTATGAGCCCTGAAAGCTTGGGATCTTTTATTTAGCTCTGTCAGCAAGATTGCACAAGCAAATACTGAACTACGTAACAGCAGTATAAGGAAGGTAAAGACCATGAATGTCTCATTTCTATACCTGGCCATTCTCTTTTAGTGGAAGAAAAATCTTCTAGTTCCTCAAGCTGCTTGTGAAATCACAAAACCTGCACCTTTCCTTCCTTTGCCTCCAGCCACTTATTCCTACCCAAATACCTTCCTTCATGCCAGTACAAATATTTGTGTGACCATGGAGTTAACTATACCAGGGAATTGATCCAGTGGAAGATTAAATTGGCAAAACCAACTGGTTAGTCAGAGAGAGATTCTCTCATCAAGTAGAAAGTATGCTACTGCCAGCAAAAGGGAGAGAGAAGCGTGCAGTCTGTGGCAGACGGAAGGCTGTGAAACCTCTTTTACCATCAGCCTACGCTTACACCGACTGTGAAACTACAACCTTCATGGCTTAGGTTATGTTTTCATAATTGCGATAGTGCTTGTTGGTGGTGTTTGTGACTTCCAGGCAACTACAAGGGGAGCCTCAGCCATGTGTTCCACTTACACCAGCTTTAATGAATGGTCCCTCTCCTTTCCCCTTCTCTTCATTCCCATTTCAACAGCGCTTCCTCAGATGCATGACACACTTGCTCAGTTTTATGGCAAACAAATCTAGGAAACTAATCAAACTTGACTTTCTTTGGGGAGGGAGACAAAGGAAGAGGGAAAGCTTCCAATTGGATCTGTTTCTCTGTCTGGTTCACTGCTCAGCAACTCAAACCACCATACTTACACAGCACACGATGCAAGAATGAATAAGTAATGAATACTTTTTCTAACACCGTTACTGAAAAAATACTCCTGGAACCAAAGCCTACACCACGCTCTGGAAAGAAATGAACTCCCAACTCATAACAATTTCACATGACCTTATCTTAAGAGGCAGTTGCACACCAAAAAATAAAGTGCATCTCAGTTAGAATCAGCTCTTATTTTTTGGAGAGGGAGAACATGTTTTGTCATGAAAGAGTTATGCTCTTCCATACAACTGCTCTTTCTAAAGAGTCTACTGAGCATCCTTAAAAGAAAGTTTTCGCTACACTACAGCTGTTTATTCCAAATTCAACAGGTGAACAAAGCTCATGCTCGAAACTGAAAGAGGTCAGCAGCTGGCAACCTTTGTAACTGGGTCCATATTTGACCTGCATCAGTAAGGTCCAGGACACCGTAAGGAGCTGGAAAAAGGCCCATTGCAAAACCAAATACTTTACACACTTGGTATTTTTGCTACCAATTCAGTTTTTCATTTTCTTGCCCTATATTACCTTTGACTTACAAACTAACAAAAATTGAAATAAGCATTTAAAAAAGTCTGTAAACCAGACAACTTTAAACAGCAATTTATGTCATTGTAGATCTTTACAGATGTTTGTATCTGTAAAACAAAGATCTTTACAGATCTTTGTAGATGCTTAGTAAAAAAAGCATTAAAGGGATTAACACAGAGCTGAGTTAAACACCGGATCCTTTTGACCATAGCTGCAATGATGTAAGCATGGCTCTTATCTTTGACCAGCTTCACTTACTTCCCAAGCAGAAGCCTGGTCTTATTTCTGGCAAGGCAATGCAAAACTATGTTTTAAAAACACCTCAAATACATGTGTATATCACACATACACACATTATTTAGCTTTCCTGAAAATACATAAGGCCATCACCTTACCTAGGATGTAATATAAACTATTGTTAGCTTCCATATGGTGTAAAATGGCAACAATACATTTGGAAGACCACTAACAAAATCACCATGTGAAGAAGCGTGTTAATGAAATTTGTGTATTTGGCCACAACTACCTTATGCTAACTCTTAATTTATACTTCGGCTTGTAGTATTGGCCTCCTTTTAATTACTCCACCAGTAGACTACTCAAACAGGAGAATAACATGTCTATGTGCATGAGATAATAGTGCATAATACTTTCAAAGATGCTTATCACCAATACTAAATTACATGGCCCAAAAAGTACAACCATTTTTATTCCTTATTAAAAACACCATGTTTTTGGAAGTTTTTAAAGAAAGGAGGAAAAACCCCAAGAAGTAAGTGCTGTGGCAAGCGCTTGGCAGACACAACCACACACCACTGAAGAGCTAAATGACATACTCAAATACAGTCTTCCTTTGCATTCCCAAGACTACTTCTTCTCTCTCTTGGTGTCTGGGAACCAGGCAGAAGACAAGTCCTTATAGGGCTGGTGATAATAATCATCACGTTGCTTGTAATAATGATATCAAATGCTGTTCTTAAAGCAGTTATCAGCAGGACATCTCTTAAGCAGCAATAGGAGGATAACTCATGCAGTGAGGGTTAACTGTCCCTTACATAAAACGATGGAAGTGTTCACTGCTCTGAAGATCTTGCTTATGCACACTAAAATAAATCTTAAATATAAAGAAAACTAAATGATCCTGGAACTGGAGCAAGGGAGTTTATGAGAAGGTCAGACTGCAAAGGACTAGTCTTAGACAGTTATTTACCCTTTCACTGGATCTATCGTATGATGGATCATTTACCATAATACCTGCTATTACTAAGCCTGCAAACGGCACTTGATTGAAGAAGAGCTCAATCATTGGGGTGGACAAATCCATGAACCGTAAGAAAATCACCCACAAACAACTACAAATACAGGCACATTAAAAAAAAGAAAGAAGTTAGGCAAGAAGATTTCAAACCCCCAGCTGAGCACACATAGCAACCTGCTTATATTTGGCCAAATGTGAGCATACTACAGGCAATAAACAATTGAAAGCTAGCTCTAAGCCATATAATCATAGGTTAAATTACCGGTTTGCATATACTACATTAATATGTATAATGCATAGCATGAGTTAGCAGACAACATGAGAGTGGAAGTCAGCAAATCCAGAGTTTTATCTATGATCTCTGACTGTGACTTGGGTTACTTGATACAATTATCTTTGTAGCTCTCCTCATCTGTGAAGTGGGGTCAGTCCAGAAAACTATTCCTCAACTGAAGTGCAAAGTCTAATTTACATGCCATGCTTCAGGCTACAACAACTAGGAATTGCAATGACAATCAAAGCAGTAATTCACTCTATTTTACCAACAATTTATCTCTCTCTTTACAGCTGGTACAATCAGAAGTACTAAAGAAAACAGACTGTTTATCAAATAAAAGAATTTCTTCCCTACCCAGTGGTACTACAGACAAGGACAGCATTTTCTTCCATTTTCCTTCTTTTTCCACCTTAATCCTTCCTTTTCCACTAAAAATCCTTCTGTGCTGCATAGATGTAGCATCAGAACAAATCATAGAGGACTCCAGTGCCTAACTCTACAAGTAAATTTTCAAGTGTTATAAATGCTTCCAGCATTTAGCGTCCGTACCAGCACTGCCATCAGTTCTAAACAAGTCAATTTGCTCTGCATTTAAAAACAGCTTAAAATATTACATACTGCAGCGATTCATCAAGCTTGAAAACTGTATGAAAACACAGCTCTGTAACACTTCAACTCCCACTCTACAACATGAGGGAGTGCAAATACATTATTGCTGGGACACTAGAAATGTGTAGCTAAGAGCAGTACTAGCAAAGCAGGACTCAGCTAGGTAGACAAACAACTGAACTGGAAGGGGCATGAGGGAAAAAAAAAAGGATGGTGGTTGTCATGTACCTAAAACTGGCAAAAAAATCACAGGCTCATTTCTTTACATCCAAGAAGCTCGAAACCTCAGTGACAGCTATCTTGCCCACATTAACTAATTCACATGAACATGCAGATAACACTGTCCTTACTATGTACAGACCCTTTTAGTACCTAAAGGGGCCTACAAGAAATCTGGAGAGCAGCAGCAAGTAATAATAGGACAAGGAGGAATTGCTTTAAACTGAAAGAGGGTAGACTTAGATTAGGTAAAGGAAGAAGTTCTTTACCATGAGTCTGGAATTGGTTGCATGGAAAAGCTGCGGCTACCCCATCCCTGGCAGTCTTCAAGGCCAGGTTTGGCAGGGCTGTGAGCAGCCTGGTTTGGTGGAAGGTGTCCCTGCCTGTGGCAGGGGGCTGGAACTGGATGATCTTTAAGATCCTTTCTAACCCAAACCATCTCATGATCCTGTGATCTGTTACCTTCACCAAATGTTTAGACTGTTTCTAACCCTTTGATGTAGGAAGTGTGCTTAAAGTGAGCTTGCTCACATTCTGGTCATGCATGCAGAAGACCACAAAAGTTAATAATGGTAATGAAATTTTAAAGAAAGTGGCTGTGCAAGTCGCATTACATTGTAACACAGGCAGCAGTCAATCTCAATGGGTCCAAAGTTCTTCCATCCTGCTTCCTGCATGTATCACATGTTTGTGACAGAAACTAGTTACAATGACATATTAAGAGAGGACTGATTATTGCTATGAAGAGTCCAACTAGCCTTGCTAACTATATATGAACAAATACTGTCTTCTGCTTAGAGCAGAACTACCTTGTTCTAAGTTAACAATATACAGCAACAGTTCAGGAAAATAAAAATCAGTGGATTCCGTTTCAAGAAAAGACAATTTAACAAAACTACAGAGGTATGATGGCCTGGCTTTTGAACTTGGCCACAAGACCAAACCAATACCTTCCTACTTTTGCCAAGCGAAAAACTGTTTTAACAGAGTTTCTAATCCCTTGTTTCCTTCTGAAAAAGCCATGGGGTTTTCTTTGTAGAACTCCCTAGAAATTTCATGGAGAACAAAAAGCAGAACATATACTGTCCAGTAAGATTAAAAAAGGAAGTTACCAAGTTGCATAATACTCTAGATTTCCACAGCCAGGACTGCAGAACTGATATCTTAGAGACTACAGTACCTTTTGCCAGTTCTGGTATCACACAGTAGGGAGGTACTTGGTTGGGGCTTTTGATGGTTTGATTAACAAAGTTCAGGTGCACCTATACCAATATCAATACAACATTTTGTGTAGCAGTATAAACTGCTTTTACACAGTACTGGCCAGCCTGCAGGTCCTTAGTCTCATGCAGCCACAAGCAGTTCAAACACAACCCTTATCCTCAAGTTTCATCACAACTACAGGGCTGTTTCAGAGAAGGCATGAGGTAATCTGAACTCCACTATGGGAGATGCAGAATGTTCAGGGCCAGAGTCACCAGGTCACGCACAGACAAAGCTGCAAAACCCATGGTGCAGCAGAGCAGGGGGATGGCTGATGATCACCACACTTGCCACCTGCCAAACATTCCTGAAGCACACACTCCCACCAGCTATGTGAAGTATGCACTGCATGCCTCTAAACTTGGTCATGTTAACATGCTAGTATGCAGCTCCTCAGGTCAGAAAAATTGGCCACCTTTTGCTTACAATGCTTAGCTACGTATTTCTACTGCATCCCTAATTTAAGCACATGGCAAAATAGACTTTAACAAAAAGTCTACTATACTGCTTCAGGAGTGACTCAGAAATGCCACCTGACTCACTAACTCCGCAGCAAGCACCACTCTGGACTTGAGCCACCAGAAACCTCTGTCAATTAAACTGAGTATACTGTTATAGAGCAAACAAGTTGAGCACAGAGGGCTGCATTTATTGTCCAATTCTTTTGTTTGCTTTCCAATTCAGTTTTGACCCACTGGGGAAAAAGAACCCACACAAGTGAGCACCTTAAAAAAAAGAAGGGCAAAAAAACAACTTCTGAATTTATTAACATACTGTGAAACAGAATTTGTTCCAGAAGAAGAAAGAAAATGTAGATGTACACCTTCTACACTACAAGCTAACCAGAAACACAATATAATTTCACACATATAAAGAACTCATATACACTGCAATACTTGGGAAAAAAATAGATGGTAGAAATAGTCTAACATTTATGTATGAACTGTCAGAATAAAGCTTAGGATAAGCAAATTTTATCAGGCACAAAGAGGCTTTGTTGATTACTTGATTTAAGCCTTAAACTTACTCACAAGACCCAGTTAGAAACAAGGTATTATTGTTGAGTTGCAACTATTCAATGCACTTAAAATAAGGGGGCAGGGGGAAGTTGTATTAGCAACTAAGAACAGAGAGGTTAACAAAAGAGAGAACGGGACACAAAGTATCTTGTCACATTTTAGAACAGTCTAATAAGGCTACCACATAGTCTTCCAGATTTTCACATAGAATAGGACCACCCATCAGTATAAAAAATAACTTTCTTACACACAAAACATGCAGATACATACCTCTGAGCTACAAGAAAATGCTACAATAGGAAGAGATGTCTCTATGATTCTAGTGTGAAAAGAATTATGAAGCCGAACTGAGCTAATGAACTGGATTGCTCAATTTCTATCACACTGCAGAAAATAAATATCAAATACTTCAGTAATACTAAACACAAACTGTGTATTTTGCAGTTTACTTATTTTTAAGATCTAAAACTCTTTAGACTTTTTAAGGTTACTATTTTTACATGGGTTCGCTGCTGTTAAAGTAACCCACAAACACAGAAAAAATAAATTAACAGTAGTTTTACTGTGAACCACTGCTTACTAGAATTTCACACAAAAAAAAATTGAAAATTCTTGAACAGAACTCCTCCACCTTGACACATCTTTGACCTAACCAAGCTCTCAGCCACCTGAGGCCCAAATAAAGATAAAAACCTTAAGTATCAGCTGAATATGGAACTAAGATGCAGAGCTAACAACCACTACAAAGCTATCAAAGTCCAAGCTAGCAAAATTTCAAGCTATTTGCACATTTCCAAAATCCCCAAATAATCATATTCTTTTATTAAGGAAAGAGAGTTTCCAGCTGAAGTTCAGTATGTTCCTGCCACAGCATCAGTAGTTATTTATGAGGTAGATAATATCGCTTAGCCTCTTCTGGGAGGATTTGTCAGTCATGGCCTTAGGACAGAAGACATGACAAATCTGCACCACACACAATGGGACTATTGACTTTTATGCCTCTAAATACTATTTACTCCGCAGGCTCCACTTTCCCCCTACCCCCCCTTTTTTTTTTACATACACAATCTGCTTTATTTGGATAATGCTACTTTCAGAAACTAAAGTTTATTCAAAAAAACATTTTATATTATTTGAAATGTCCACTTTTTGCACCTGTTTTGGAACAAAATTTTTTTTTTCCAAACCAGATTTTGATGTACTGTTTGGCTTAGTAACATATGAAATATCCTTAAAAGTAAGCATTTTAAAAACCAGTGATAGCCTTATAATGTTATAGTGATCATTAATCCTACACAAATGAAAGTACACAAGCAGAGCTTAGAAAATCTGACATCCCTGAAAGTGCCCTTTTAGGCGCTGGATCTCAAGACAAGTTTATTTGGGTTATCCTGCTATGCACTTCATTTGTCACATTATTAAAACTACTTTAAGCAAGGGCTGACTTTGCATGCATGAAGATGTGAAAAATAAGCAACCTCCTCAGGAGAAGTCTAATTCATAGTTGTTTTTAAATGTCATCTGATTCTTGGCCTAGAAGAGTCTCGGTCTGGTATACAGCACCATAAGCAAAATGATCTATTATCATAAATAAGCTGTCATTACTCTTTGGTTTGCTGGTTTTAAACCTATATATAAAGAAGGTCAGTATAAGAACTGCTTAGGGAAACAAAACTAAAGAACATTCAAAATAGAACCTCAAGTCTGCAAGACTTGCCCTTTGACTTCCAAGGCTATTACTACACGTCATCCCATCTAGTATATACTAATCAACAGACTTTCAACCAGATATTCCCCTAAGTAGGCCACAATTCATGGAAAAGTGCTCCAAGTTTGCCCCTAAACATTTGTTACTTAAAGAGACACAACAACCTTTGTCAAGTTCTCCTCCATATCAAGTTTTTCTCATGCCAAAAATAAAGGAGTGGCCGAGAAAAGAAACAGTAAGGTCACGTTCGCAAGCTGCAACACAGAAACCACGATAACCAAAACTGCAACCAAGTCTGTGGTGGAAGGAGGTTCTAGTCAAGGAAATAAACTTGCAAGTATCTGAGCTATTTAAACGTTTAAGGGGCAGGATACGCATTTCAGTCTTCTACCATGAAGGCCCAGGAGTGTCAATAGCAATAGGGGTAAGGACCTGTCCTTAGGGAGAAGGAAAAGCACTTAAGAGAGCATGTAGTGACTTTGGAAGCACTCTGAAAATGTACTGCTGTACAGGTGGTTCTCTTCTCCCTTCCTTCTTTGAGAGGCTTGTGTTCCTAAGGGGCCTAGGGGCCACGGCAGATGCCAGCCCAGTAGAGGCAGGTTTTAAGGGCTCATGTACCAAAAAGGACATGACTCTACGCGGGACTCTGGCAAAACACGGAGTACCCAAAGAAGAACCACAGTTCGCCAAGAGCTGAAGGGCCCAGATGAGCCCAGGAGAGGCGGGAAAGCTGCCAGCCATAATGGCAAGGCCACAGACTGCCTGTAAAGCATTCTCTGCCTACCGAAGCGACTAAAGCCGCGCCGGGAGAACAAGCAGGGGGCCCCACCGGACAAACCCCGGGGGAGCAGGGCCGGGGCACGGGGGTCAGCTCTGCAAGGAGCGGGTGTGAAGCGGCCACTTCAGCAGGGGGAGGGGCAGCGGCCATGTTGTGAGTGGAGCGGGGGGAGCACGGGCCTGGCTGAGGGGCCACGACCGAGCCGCCCCCGGCCCCCCGCGCCTCCCGCCCGCGACCCGCCGTACTCACGCCTTGTCCACCAACTCCCGCACTTTCCACATATTCAGCATGGCGCCAACCCTCTGGAGACCTCCCCGGCCTCGCAGCCCTCCGCCGG
>JAOEHX010054653.1:0-11643 GCA_025448015.1 Bolborhynchus lineola
CAAAAAAAAAAAAATCCCAACCACTCAACCAACAAAACCAACCAACCAGAAAACCCAGCCAACAAACCAAAACAGAGAAGAGGAAGAAACTTGGAGAATGTAATGGACATCATCTTGCCAGAGTAGATAAAGGAGTTTCAGGGATAACTGTTTTCTTTATACCCTGCAACTATTCTTCAAGTTGAGAAGAAAATTACTTTCTTGATAACAGTTGAGAATCACAAATGCTCTTTGCTTTGTTCAATTTCCCCTGCTGTATGTGTGCAGGACAAAAAGGCTGTATATACTGAATGGTAGTTGGACAGCTCATGCTTTCAAGATGGTATAATAGTAATGTACTTTGTAATTCCACTACAGTCCAGCGTGTTGCCACTATTTCTGGCTTTAATACAAAATGCAGATTAGCAATGCAGGTTTATTGTGCTGTACAGTGCTATGTGTATAATAACATGTGCTTTGGAGAATGCAAAAATCCAAACCACAAACCCTGTGCTGGAGTGTTAGGTACTGTCTTTGCGTCTAAATGTGGTGAGCATATGAATATGAAATGTAAGAGGAGATTTGCCAATTCCTGATATCTCTTATTTCTCTGCTTCCATATGTCTTTCCGCTGGCTGCCTCTTACGTCACAGTTTCCATCCCCCTGCTCAGATGCTTTTATATTTCCTTCAGAAGAAGGATCTGTGTTCCTCTAGCAGAAGGCATGCATAATGTAAGCTACTTATTGAAATAAGAGCATTTCCTTGGACCATACAAATACTTTGATTTTACTGAGCTCTCCTTTGAGAATACAGGTAGGAAGGCTGGGAAAGAATAGAATTACCTTTCATATCTGAATAGGTCTGCAGTCCCTTGGTGCAGAGTAAACTGCAATAGGAGCATGACTATGCAGAAGTTTGTTTATATAGCAGAAAAACCATCCCAATTGTGACACAGGGGTTTGTTCTCTTTACATAGATCAGTACACAAGATCGTTTTTATTGAACATGCTTCAGAAATCCTCAAGGAGGTGTATGTAATAGATTCTTAAACATTATTGAAAAATATTCAGTTTTGCAGTAAGGTTTGTGTTGTAACCTTGCTCCAACTGAAGAATGGAAAATGTTTTTTCAAGTGATTCAATATAGCAACAAGAAATAGTCAGTAGAAGTTGCTTTGCAAAGAAAGATTTAAGCTACTGACTTTAAACTCTTGTTTGAATAGCAAAAGTATGACTTTCTCATGTAACTCAGATTCTGCATTGCTAAAATACATTTCTAGCTAGCATTTGTTCCATGTTACGCAATAAGTACAAACCAGACCTTATTATGCATAATGTATGTTGTCAAAACCAGTGGCTTTTACTATGTCCTTTGGGCAATTAGCAGACTAACAACTGAGTTTAAAAATAGTTTGTTTTTCTTCATGGAAAGAATAATTTTTTGGTTTTGTTTTTCTTGTGGATGCTTGTAAAATAGGGGCAGTTTGGTTTCCTCAGAATCTTCAGTCCTTATGCAAGTAAGAAGGTTTTGGTTGGTTGGGTTTTTTTTTGGTGTTTTTAATGGGTTTGAGAAATGCTTTCTCTGGTCCCTCAGGTATACTCCTCTGGGGAGAGGAACGTTCTGACCTTCAGCAGCTCTGTGCCGCCTCCATCTCAGCTTGCATCCTACGCTGCTGTGGCTGAAGAGGGGCTGGATGCTGTGAGATGGTCAGATGTTCTGTAGCACTTACTGCACAGGTGGCATGCCCTGGATGTACTGTGTTCTGCCATGTACACTTCTAGCCTAAAGAATGTGTAAGCTTCAGTCCTTTCATGCTTCTTGCTTGAGTAGTGTTTGTGTAATTGGCTGATTAGAAAGGCTTCAGGCAGGCATGAGCTAAGGACATGACAGTAAGTGGTTTGGATGCTCATATGGTGTTTTGACATATGCATAATTAAAACTTATAGTAAAAGCTTAGATGTCCAGATACGGTATTCTCTTTTGCCAAGGTTGTGTACTCAGGCACTTAAGATGGAAACTTACATATATCCTTGTGTACTTAAAGAATAATTATTTTAAAGGGGAAAATAATCTGTATTTATTTTTTCAAGTAGATATGAGGTACTTAAGAAGAGACACAGTATACTGAGAAACTCCTTTAGATTGCAGACAATCATTATGGCTGGATATTATTGGAGACAGTCATAAACAGAGGCTTAAGTGACATAATGCATTGTATTTCTGATTAATCAGAAATTATCTCCTTAATTTATAGCTGGAAACTGGACAGTTGAAGTAGTCTGACTTGTGAAATGTTGCTGAAATATTGAAATCTATAGCAATACATCAAGAAATTGTCTGTGAAAGTAGGTGGGCAGTATCTGGACTGTGCTGTCTCAAATATACAGGTGTGGGTGCTGGTCTAATTCTAACAGTGTAAACACTGCTTTTGCACTCAAAGTGTTTTGAGATAGAAGCAGTTGTGGAAGAGGTGTCCATCCTGTGTAGAGCTGGCTTAGTTCATGGGTGCCTCAGAAGTTCTGGTGTCAGTGGGTGATGCGTGAGCTGGTGGTGGCTGGGAGAGCATGGGCATGGGGGGCCTGACTTGAAGCTCCTTCCTGAGTGAGAAAGAAACCTCGCTTACAAGAACAGAGGTTTTCCAGATCAGTCTTAGGCTTAGCCTTCTCACCAGTCTGTTCAGTGAGGGCTTAGGTGCTGCCTTTATGAAGGAGTAACAAAGTCAGCATGTACCTGCAAGGTCTGCTGCTGAGCAGGTGATTGTGTGTATCCTCATCCTTTTCAATTATTACTTCAGTCCTGGTATTCAGTTTCCCATGTGTCAGAAGTGATTGACTCTTGTCTTTTTAAAGAATGTTTGCTTGCATAGATGATATGCCTATCAAAAATCAAAGCAATCTCAAGTGTGTGCTAATTTATCATATGTAGATTATCTTAAATTTGTTGTGTCTTACTACAAGAGTAACACTTTTATTCTATGAAGTGTAAAGGTACATTTTGAAGTACAGGCTAACATGGTTAAGTGAATTGCACCTTAACTGCGTTTTGCTTTACTCAAAGTAGAGAGGGGGTCAGCAGGTATGATAATTTAAACTAGCTGGGAAGGTACAGAATACCTTCCTCTGTTATACCTAAAGGATCAGCACAGCATCAAGGCTAATTGTTGTTTAATGGCTGCCTGGAGATCCTCATAAAGCAATGACTGGAATGTGTTTTATGGATGAATCAGTTCTTGCTGCAATGGGAGTGTGATACAATTTCTTAGTCAGTATAAAGAAACCTCTATGAAACTCCTTAATGCAGTAATTCTCAGGGGAGCATGTATTATTTGAGGGAGGACATTTTATCATGCATATCTAAATTTTTTTCTAATTAGTGTTTTAAACAATGGCCAATAAAGCAAGCTACATGCTGTCATTTAAAAGCTAGTAACTGCTTTCCACTTAAGAGGAATGGTGTTGGCTTTCCTTCTTTATCAGATAGTGGTGGTCTTTGTAAGACACTGTAGTCACTATTACATACATAGCACATGCTAAATGCTGAAACTGCACCTACATGCCAATATGTTAGTGCTGGATCATTAAATACAAGCCAAGCCTTTCTTATCTTTCATCTGTATCCTGGGAACAATTCATTTGATGTAGTCTGACAATGTGTTGATTCATAATGAGCCACTAAGGAAAAAGTATCTTTGTGAAGTACATGTTGCCTCTGTGAAGTGTGGGTCTTTCTGCCTCTAATGTCTTTCCACCAAGCATAAATATTGTTCAGTTCATAACTCCCACTTTTCTTGCTTTCATCCTCCAACCCTGTTCCTTGTCTCACCTGTGTAGGTGAACAGACTCTGTAAGTTTAGTGTTGGTGAGGAATTAGCGGTCTTCTGTTAAATAGCCACTTGGAACACCCTACTCATTTGTTACTTGGGCTACTAATCAGACAAAAATAGACATGATGAAATACAATATCGGTTTTGAGAGGTGTGAGTTGGTCATTTTGCCACTTTTGTGCTAGGAAAATAGTAGGCTAATAAGATATCAAGAAACTCTTGAACCAGGGTGCCTCTTTATTAGCAGATAATGTTGCACACAAAGCAACCAACCAGTGAATTTTCTTCATTCTGAATTTTTTAGGTTTAAACTGTGAAGGCTACTATATAAAGACCTGGGAACATTGATGTTTTTGATCACTTAGCCACTGTTTCTGTGTTATTCAACAGTGGCTCTGTATTCCCTACCACCTTCACCCTTCCTCCTCCCCCTATATTAAATCTCTAGCAAAAGGTGAGACAGGATGAAGCGTTTTGGTAAAGCAAGTTCTCTAGCTAAATTTGTGTTGTACACATGACTTGCTTATTGAATTTAATCTTGGTTCCTCAGTTCTTCCTGCTACCGTTTCTTGTCAACGGCAACAAGATTTCACACTTAGGAAGGTGCAATAAACCGGTAAGAAACACATGGCTGATAAATTGTATGTGCTTTCTCTTAGCCTAACTTAATTTAGATTTCATTGATAGGAAGTGAACAGATTTTGTGGTACACTGAGGTGACTTAGAAGATGATACCATTTATACAGACAAGTTGTTTCTAAGAGTATTTATGGTAGATTCCTTGAGCTGCTGCTTCCTCTTCTACTTAATAATGGGGAGCTGAATCCTGAAAAGGCAGTTTAGCAAGAAAAATATACAAGTATTGATTTCCATGCTGCAAAGCGAGCAGTTATTCCTGGGGAGAATAAGGCCTGATGGCCACAGAAATATATCAGAAGACTGAGGGAAGTGGCTTGTGTAACTACAGTCTTCTAGCATGGCTGGACAAGTTGCATGTTTTAAGCATAGGTTGCCAGAAGGCAGTATTGTTTAGAGAGAGACTTCTGCTGCACTCAGGTCTGCTTGCCCTAAATGCTCTTTGCCCCTTGTACACCAGATTATTTCAGCAAACTGATAGCTTTATTGGGAAGAGAAATAGGGAGGAAGTGGGGGAGCAGGGAGGCCCCAAGCAGCTGTTCACATGTTAGGTAAAACATGAGAAGTGAATTACTACAGTGGGCAGCTGTTTATGCTTGACCAGGACCTTGGCAAGCCTTCCCTTTATTCACAGCAGTCTAAGCAGCCTCTCTGGACTTTGGCAAACCCTCTCCTTAGCTGCTGATCTGCATCCTGCTGTCCTGTAATTGAGGAGTGAGGGAGAGGACTTGAGGCAGAAAGCAAGCCCCATGACTTTCATTTGGGATTTCCCAAACCAGTGCCAGCAAACTTGCATGTTATTGTTGCAGCTGAGGAGTTTGACCTACCTGATGAAGGAGAGCTGTGTAAAAGCTGTTGTCATGGCTTATTTTCTGCTCAGGGAGACTGGTTTGCATGAGGCAGGGTGGTTCTAGCAGATTTCAACATCATCCTTCAGGAGTATTGAGGCAGTACTACCCTGTCAGCAGTTTCCTGTGGGGCTTTCCTGCAGTACAGAAACTGTTTCTGGGTAGAAGCAAACATTGCCTAGCTTCCAGGGTTTCTGTATGGTATGGTAGTTTATCAATGACAGTGGGAAATTGTTTCACGCTAGAAGAGTTAAAGCTTAGAGGAGCAGAGAATTATATATTGTCATCTACTTTGAGCATCTAATTACTGTAGGACTGAGGAGGTGAGAAACAGCAGAGGGCAAACTGGGGTCTCTGGCTAAATGATGCCTACATCTATATAGGACAGCTCAACTTTCCTTCTAGATTTTTATAGACCCTTTTAATCAAGGGTGATCCTTGCTAGGCAGATTTAGTAGCTGTTTCCAGATTTAGGCATGGAGCTAATGGTGGGAGGAGTTTGCCTTTGGAGTTCATGCTTTTGCTGTTTCAGAGCTACTGGTTGGGATGCAGGCATCTGCAGAAGATCTGTTGAAAGGATAAAAGTGGAATGAACAACTTATTTGAAGAGAGAGCTCTCATATTTTACATATTTTGGATATGAGTAGGTGGTCTAGCTTTTTTTTCAGGGACTCCAAAAAATATACTTTGGGGCTTTTTAAGTCCTATAGGAGAAAGTACCTTTCTTATTTGTGTAGTCTTATTCGTATAGAGTACAGTCTGTGGCACTTGGCTTTTGGCTGTCTGCCTTGCACTGGATCTTATTGTAGGTGGATGAGTGTTTGATGTTGTCACCTGCAATGGCTTGGCAGAGCTCAAGGCAACAGTGGAAGAAGTTTGAGGGAAGCTTGGAGCCTTCTGGGATCTATAGCAGCTTTTTATTTCATACAGGTGCTGAAGTGTTTGAATGACCAAGTTGGTAGCACTTTGTCAACCCCTGAGGAGTTCAGGCTGTACAGCAAAAGGCAGAAAAATCCTGAGCTCTTAATTCCTGACTTGATGATAGCCATGTAATGGCTGCAAGGTCTCTGTGGACTTGTGAATAGTGCTGGGGTGCCTGGGTAACAGTTGCAGCTCTAATTCTTCTAGGTGGTGGGGATGACGACAGAAGATTTTATGGTAGATTTGCACCTACGAAGCAGCACAGGTTTAAGAGCAAAATAGTGTAGGGAAAGAACTGTGTAATATTGACAGGACTACTTGGATGTTATGTATTGAAAACCATAAACCACTAGTTTGTAAAGCACACCAAAGCTTCTTTCCATGCACTACTTTTATACTTAGCCTGAGCTGTCATGTTTTTCTTTCCTACATTGGTGACAGTCTGCTAAGTCCTCACTGAAAGCTACTGTGCAGGCACAAATGCAAGAGATGACAAGCTTGTAAGTGTTAGTTTGGGAAGGGGAAAAAACCCAACAGAAACCAACAAATGCCCACCACCTTGGCATTTGCCACCTGTTTTAACAAGTTGTTACGTGTTTTAACAATTTTTCCCAGAGCAACTTAGGCCGTGTGTAAGAAAGAGTTTGTCTAAATCTGTTGCATCATGCCTCAGCTGCACTTCTAATAAGACAAAGACTTCAGTGGGATTTATGAAGTTTTAGTGGCATGAATCCTGTTGTCACTCTAAGTGCATTAAATGTTATTTCTGACTGACTGCATATAAATACTTGTTTACAGAGTAAACCGAGTTTACTATTTTACTCGGTTGCTGCATGCTCTGAATTTTGCTGAACTATCATAGTATGCACTCACCAAGGCTTTGCACATTCTTGAGACTTGACTTCTGAAGGGGAAGAAGGGGCTTACTTTCTCAAGTAGTTTGCCTGTGAGGAAGGTAGAGGAGTGTAACAGAGTCTCAGCAGCAAATATTCCATTACAAATACTTGAAAAATGCACCTGTGTTTTACAGCAGTTACATGGTTGGAAGGGGAGGCTTCAATATTTTTCTTGTCTTCCAGTTCCATTGCTTGACAGCAATGGTAGAGCTTCCTTTTGACAAATCTGATGTTAGAGAGATACTTGAAAGTAAGTTCCATGCTGGTTCAGGATGAAGTTTTATGCTGGATTCTGCCTTTCCGTAAAGGATCATCTACTAGCTGATCAGTGACTTGGCATATCCCTGATTAAACACTCTTTCAGAAGGACAAAGTCTTTCATTGAAGCCCAGGCAATAATATCATGGGTAATAGCTGATTTTGTAATTAGTTTATGAACACAGTGCTTCATCTCCAGAGGCAGGATCTATTTCCATAAGCATTTGGTCTCTTGCATTTTAAAAAACCTTCATTAGTCTTTTTAAGGCAGTGGATTTGACATATAGGCAACAAAATTCCTGGAATGTAATTGAACACAAGACATGCAGCTAACTGATTAGTGAAATTGCATATGAAGTATATGCAAGCATTCAAATCCACTTCTTAAAACTAGCCCTTTGTGTGGAACAACACCTGGATTCTTGAAAGTATATTAATTTAATATGAATTCCGGGTGAGTTTCTTAAGCTTCTCATCTTTAGCCCACTGCAAAAAAGCTTGCAGTAATACACCTCTTTCTCCACAGAGAGAGGTGTATTACTGGTGGCTTGGACTGCCCGGTATTAAAACATTTAGGTGTTGTGGGCCTATTGGGCTTTGTCTGTTCAGTTGTGACTTTTTCCTGGATGTGGGT
The DNA here is from genome assembly GCA_025448015.1 of Bolborhynchus lineola. Taxonomy (NCBI): domain Eukaryota; kingdom Metazoa; phylum Chordata; class Aves; order Psittaciformes; family Psittacidae; genus Bolborhynchus; species Bolborhynchus lineola. Next base: position 7,998 of record JAOEHX010054653.1, read on the forward strand.
TTTGTGGGGGTGGGGAGGGATCTAGTTTTCTTCCAAATTTTGAACAAACGTTTTGGTTGTCTTGGAGAACAGATTTGTGAAAAATATATCTGCCTACATTTTTTTTTATAGCTTCAGGGGGAAAAACTCAGTGCTGCTGTGACTCAAAAGGACTTAAAGTTAAGGCAGGTCATAATCTGGGGTCTGGAACCATTTTTCCTGAATACAGATAAATTCTACAGACCAAACAGGATTTATTTGCATAGATGTCTTCTTTAAATAGTGGCATTTGTGTTTGGATGTGGTAGATCCAACTGCACTGAAGAGCTGTACCGATTGATGAGGAAATATATTTTGGCTCTCTGGGATTCTGTGGAGTTTGCCTCTGAAACAATTAGCACAAAAAAAGACAAAAACCCTTTGGGCTTTCAGTGATATAAGATAGGATGAATAAAAGATGTTCAGATAAAGGAACACATGGCAGGATTTTGGAGTAGAAAAGAAGTAATGTGTACTTGGGAGAAAAAAAAATGTGTGCTGGTCTGATTAGATGGGAACATGTTGCTGTTGCAGGAGACTGAAGCTTCACTGGCAGAATTGATTTTGGATATAGTTTGTGTTTGAGCTTTTGGCTCAGGTTATTCTTTTAATCTGGATTTCTTTACCTTAGGTAATGTACTTGCAGTCCCTTGATAAGACCTACATCTATACTGCTGCACGCTATGAAATGGCATACTTGTACCTTAACCTATGTGAGACCTAAACAGGGCAAGGGTAGAAATCAAGACTATTGTATATTTTAAACTACCACAGTGGTTTAATATTGAAGTAGGGTTTCCATAGAATTTTAGATTGAGCTATTTGACCTGGTTGGTGCTCTCTGTAGCAAGTGAAACTGCAGAGCTGAACCCTGACTGAACTATTGTAAACAATTCTTTCTTTTGATAGCTGTTGAGCTTTTTTCTTTGTTTTCCAGTTGCTTAAAAAAATTACTTGAAGTGCCAAAGAAAGAGGAGGAGGAACTTGAAGAATCCCCAGCTTTGGAGACGAAAATTCTGTTGCTGTAGGATGGAGGTTGTAAAAGGGGACTCATGTAGGAGTAGGCATCAAGAGATGGTCCAGGAGCAGGTTCATGTGGGTCAAAGTCCAGAGGGAGCTCAGCAACTCTGCTCACCAGTACAGAAAGGGCAAGGGCAAGACCATCTCTCATCAGCACAGCTGCAACCCCTCAGTCAGCAGCCCCAGGGAAGGGACAATGTTGATGTGCAGCTGCAAAGGCAGACAACACGAGGAGGCATTGCCCCAGACATGGGACCACAAGAAGTGGAGCAGAGGTGGGAGGCCACAGAGGTGACCGTGCAGGTGTGCCCACAGAAGATGAGCCAAGGTTTGGAGTTCCCGGAGATGACTGTGAAGGTGAAACCTCAGAAGCCAAGCCCAAGATGGGAGGCCCCATCAGTGACTGTGCAGGTGCAGTTACAACAGAGCGGCCGAGGGCCAGCTCTCCCGCAAGTAACTGTACAGGTTCAGCCACAGGAGCGAGGACAAGGTATGGCTGGCATCAAGGTCACTGTGCAGCTGCAGTTGGGGCATGACCATGAAAAGGCAACCTGCCTTCAGGACCATGATGAAGAAGTGTTAGGGAATGGAGAGCAGCTTGTTCCAAAGCAAAACTGGGGAGAGACAATAGCAAGATCTGAAGGTGAGAGTGATCTGGCTGTGGTGGAGCAGGTGCCACAGGGGGCTCCAAGCCAAAAGCAGCATCAAGGAGGAGAGGTGACAAAACTCCAGCAGGACCAGAGCCAAGAAGACAGAAGAGCAGAAGTGGTGGAGCTAAAGGAGATGCAGGTTGAGGACAATATGGAGCAGGATGGTAGGGTGACAGAGGAGCAGACTGAGGATCAGAGCCAAGAGCAGGAACAGCTAAAAGCAGATCTATCTCCACAAGCAGAAGGTCAAAATGTGACAGAGAGAAAGCAGGAGCAAGGAAAAGCCCAAGAATGGCCTAAGGGAATGGTGAAAGACCGGAAGGAAGACCTGGGGCAAGAAGCATCAAAGAAACGTCTACGAGAGACTCCAAATTACTTTGTTGCTATTCCAATAACAGATGATCAGGTATTTTGAAGTAGCTGTTCTACGGAAACAATGAAAACCTTAAATAAACTAAGCATAAATTTAGTTACCTTGGTTTCAAAGCTTCTTAAGAAGCCAGGCAGTGGAGCAGAAATTGATTGCTCCTGAAGTAGTCTATGTGGTCTGGTTGGGATGGTGTCAACTTACCCACAGTAGCCCTTGTAGGTGCTGTGCTTTGTATTAGTAGCTAGAACCATGTCAATAACACACCAGTGTTTTGGCTACTACTAGGAATTAAAAAACCCATACAAATAGCACTCTGAGGATTGCCACTGCCCTTTCCATATGGTCTCCCTTCAATTATATCTTCTATTCTATAATCCTTTTCTAAATGAAAGTGATGTCTTTCACTATCTTGCACTGTCCCATCCTATGATGCCTTACAGCCATATTTAGCGTAATGATATTGACTTGCTTGTTCACTTCCTTCCCTGCTGAAGTTCACAACAGAAGGTGAGAGTTTCCTTTGCTTCTATGGAAGATTTTATTATATATTTATACTCTTTTCAATCTTTTACCCAACAAATTTACCCTGACATCTTAGGTAGATGGTTAATTCCAGGAAGGCTGTGTGTGGAGTCTGCACGCTTATACTTCATCCACGTTTGCAGAAATGTTGAAAAAGCAGCAGTCTTTCACCTTCATACTATTAAACCAAAACAGCAAACAGCAGTACAAACAGAGGATGTATTTTCTTCTAGAGCCTCTGTGAGGGACCTAAAGCATTCCAGTTGCGACAGCAAATGTTCTTATATATGTCAAGACAGCCTTGCAGTGTACTGCAGGCACTGTCTTAGGAAACATGGAAGAAAATTCCAGAAATGATACAAAAGCTGGAGGGACAGAGTTCACACTTTGTTCTTTAACTAGTCATGTGTGATTGGTTTGAAGCCCCTAACTTTGGTATAACTATATGTCCCTCTGCAAGGTAAGAGAGAGTATATTTGGTCACCTTGAGCTGCTTATTCCCATTCTGGTGGAATAAGTCTTGAACAACCCCCCCTCCCAAAAAAAAAAAAAAAAAAATTGCTAAATAATAACTTTGTTCCCAAAGCAGTGCTGTCAGTACCTTTATAAACAGGGATTTTTTTTTTTGCACTTTAGCCTTATGACAATCATAGAAGTATGGAATAGTTAGGGTTAGAAAGGACCTTAAGACCATCTAGTTCCAACACCCCTGCCATGGGCAGGGACACCTCAGACTAAACCATGCCACCCAAGGCTCTGTCCAACCTGGCCTTGAGCACTGCCAGCAATGGAGCATTCACAGCTTCCCTGGGCAACCCATTCCAGTGCTTCACCACCCTTACAGTAAAGAGTTTCTTTCTCATATGCATTCTAAACTTCCCCTGCTTAAGTTTGAACCCATTATCCTTTCTCCTATGGCTGCAGTCCCTAATGAAGAGTCCCTCCCCAGCATCCCTATAGGCCCCCTTCAGATATCGGAAGGTTGCTATGAGGTCTCCACGCAGCCTTCTCTTCTCCAGGATGAACAGCCACAACTTTCTCATCCTATCTTCATATGGGAGGTGCT
>JAOEHX010054658.1:0-10112 GCA_025448015.1 Bolborhynchus lineola
GTGCTCAAGGCCAGGTTGGACACAGGGCTCGGAGCACTCTGCTCTATGGAAGGGGTCCCTGCCCGTGGCAGGGGTTGGAGCTGGAGGAGCTCTGAGGTCTCTTCTAACCCAAATCAGTCCTATTCTATTATCATTTATAATACGAACCCAAGATAAGTTCTCCCGGTGAGGAAAGTGCACTGAAACCCCACAGCACACAACAGTTCCAATGGGAGAAGCCCGTTTCAAACCTCAGTGTCTGCAAGGTCATCCCATGGTCTCCTGGGACATGGCCACCCTTACCGGGCACCACAGCGCTGGTCTGCGGCACGGTGGCTGTGCTGCTGGTCTGCGTTACCTTCCAGCAAGCACCGAAGCATCTGCTGGGTGTCAGCACAGGGCTTATCTCACACTAACAGCACCCTTCACCTTGCCCTAGCACTGCTTAAGGACACGAAACCCAATGGCAATGCACCACGTGCTAACCCAAGGCAGGACTTGCTGCTGCTGCTGCTGCAGGGAAAGAGGGGCTGCAGGAGGGAGGGCAGGCACAGGGAGCAGCGGGGGCATGGCTGGGGTGACAGTGCAGTGCTGCTGGGATGCTGAGCACCACTGGGCAAGCAGAGAGCAAGGGAAGGACTCATCAGGGTGCGAGTGCTGAGCCTGGCACTGCTGGCATTCACCACCTGCAGGAGTGGCACAAACAACTTGCAGGAGATGGCTTCCACTGCTAAAAGGAGTCCTCCTCCTCTGTAGCAGCAGAGGAGAGCTGTTAAGGAACCAGACCGCTTTGAAGGAGACTTCACTGCAGGGTAGCACAGTATGAGCCCTTGGTTGTCAAGGAGAGTGGGCAACCATGACAAGACCTGACCCTCATCCCCCCGCACCAACACCCAAGCACAGACTCAAGGGGAACACCATGGGTGTGCTCTCTGACATAAAACATAGCTTTTTCTGCAGGACACAATAGGAGGGCTTCGATGATGAGTTCAGGTTTGAAAGGGACATTGTATTTTACAAGAGACAGCAGTTTCCATCCAGCTAAGGCAGCTAAGGAAAGTGAGTCTCTTCTCATTATAGACATAGGCAGTATTTTTAGATGAGCTTCCTGACATTTCTGGCGTGTGAAAGAGTGAGATGAGACTCTAGAAAGCCTTCCTCGAGGTGCGAGTGGCACACGGTACTGTTACAGGTTCAGCTGGTGCTTAAGACTAAAAATACTGTGCAATAAATACATCCCCCTTGCTCCTTACCTGATGGTTCTTCTCTTTCAGGCTTCTGAAAACTATCAGAAGAATCTCTGGGAAAAGGCTGATAAAGATCAGGAGGATTATTGCCAGCCACGTGGAAACTGAAGTCAGCATATGGGCAAATACAAAATACATTCTCTGCTGCTTCAAGAAAGGCCTGAAAGAGAAAGGATACAAACACACTGTGGTCAACACAAGCTTCCCAAGAAGGTCAGAATCAAAGCAGGTTCACATCGCACTATCGGCAATAACACCTCCCTTTCAGATGGGGATGGACACAGCACAGACACACACTGCCCATCCTCTACCACTGCATCTCTTGCTTTCAGCTGCACTAGTGCTGGAGGTCCTGTAGCCTTACATGATGCGTTCTGCATCTCCCATATCCATTTCATTGTGGGGTGTGGAGGGGTTTGAATTTTGCTGCTATCACTGAAAGAGAAATTATTCCCCTTGTCAAAAACCAAATCATTTCATTTCAACTTTGGGTGTTGCTATAGCTTCTGGTTTGCTTTTGACAGAGGGAATCCAGAGACTCTTGGTCCCCACAGATCATTTGCTGTTTCTTCCCTCCCTTGATGATGGAGGGGAACTGACAGATGCTTATGGAAAATGCCTCACAAATAACTGATGACAAGGATCCCCAGTGCTGTGCCTTAACTCCAAAACACTGAGCGATGAGTTAAACACTCACACACTGCAGCACAGAAACCTGGTTAGATCTCAGGTCTGCATCTGTTGGTTGGGAATGCTGAGGAGTTGAAGCCGGTGACCCTCAATTTAACTGTTCAAATCAATTGCACATCTTTATTAGCAAGCTGCTGGATCAGGGATTTAGCCAATAACCCATGGGATTAGCCCATGGAAAGCAAAGGTGTAAAATGGGAGATGATCTCTACTGTGCATGTCAACATGAATGTCAAATTCCAGCATGGAAAACAGGAAGTTAATAGTATTTGTAATGTACTATTTGCCTGCCTGCTTTTGGAAGACTTGAAGACTAAAATCCTGGTCACACTCAAATCAATGAGAATTCCTTCTCCTCTTCAGATCCAGGATTTCAGCAGCAGGATCTGTGCTTTTATCCTGCTTATTTTCTCCCTCTTAAGCTGCCCAGAGTGCTGGGTCCTCTTGCTCTGCATCTGCCTCATCTGTTCCTTCCCTTCTGTATCTCCCATCAGTTCTTCCTTTCATTCCCATCTACATGAACAAACAGATCCTGAAACATTTATCCCAAAACCTCCTAACGAAGGACAAGGACCTCAGCACCAGAAATGACCTCAAAGGCAGAAAAGCAAACCACCTCTTGCCAAAGGCCAGCACCTCGATGACGACCAGGGCTTTATCTGCTTTCAGGCTGACAGACCTCCTCCAGCACATCTTATCATGCAACAGCACTCCTCCAGCACCAGCTTTTGGTGGGAATTGGATGGAGACACCATCCCTTCCCGGCCCAGTAGAGAAAGAAGCATGGCTGCAGACACCCTGACATCCATAAATCACTGGATAACCCAAACGAGGGGATGCTGCAGGCATGACTCCCACAAAGCCAGTGCTGGACATTCCCCTAGGAAAGCACCACGGAAAAAAGAACAGATACTTGCCAAATGACTCCTCCCCAGAAGAATGAGAAAAACACATAGAAGGCAAGGGAGCCCCAGATCACAAAGTGGTTCATCCACGTCCAGAATCGGGTATCTAGTGCTAGCTGCGTAAGTATCAAGAGAGGCAGAGAAGAGGCATTACATGCAGAGCACATATGATTGCATTTATATGACATCTCAGACTGGTTTCACATTAAGGTTGAAGGCTCTCCAAAGAGTTACCTCTGTACATGTGCACCAGGGAACATAGAATCATAGCACCACAGAGTGGTTCGTGTTGGAAAGGACCTCAGAGCTCCTCCAGCTCCAACCCCTGCCACAGGCAGGGACCCTGCCATAGAGCAGGATGCTCCAAGCCCTGTGTCCAACCTGGCCTTGAGCACTGCAGGGATGGGGCAGCCACAGCTTCTCTGGGCACCCTGTGCCAGCGCTCAGCACCCTCACAGGGAAGAGCTTCTGCCCCAGAGCTCATCTCAGTCTCCCCTGTCATTAGTGCAGACATTTTCAATACAGATTGGCACAACAACAAGAGGGAACCAGTGAGGTGCTAATTATAACTGACACTTTTTAATAGGATAAATCTGATACAACCTCTGCTGTGACAGGGAAGAGATGTCTAAAGGTTACAGGGTCTGTAATTGCCTCCTGCCACCACCTGCTGTCCTGAACCAAACATAAAAGACCTTTTGCAAGGTCTTATGCAAACTGTTCCTTCTGGAATGCTCTGGGAAACAAAGCAGAGTTGCTGCTGTTATTTGACATACGCGCTTCAGTGATCCCTCTGGTGCTTGTTTCAGCCACGTCTGAAGCAAGGTGGACAAACACAAGGTCTCTGTTGTTGCTCTCTTGCTTGAACTGAATGCCAATGGGTAAAAGTGTGGGGAGAAATCAACCATAACCAATTGAAGCTCTCAAAAGAGGCCAAATAATGGGATAATAGTTTAACTACGACATAAATACTTTAGACTAGTACAGCCCAGGAATACAGACCACAGACTACACAAATGGTCAAGAAGGAAGTTCTGCCTCTATGGAAGAAGATTTAAGTGGCTGGAAGTCCTAGAAACTTCATCTTCAACACATTTACTGCATGATTTGACAGCACATCTACATGCATTGGAAAATTACTGCAAGTGCCTGCAGAAGGCAGGCGGATCCTCACCTTCAGCGTGACGGTGAACACCAGCACAGTGAAAACAATCGTCCCAAAGGTCCAATTCCCAAAAACCTGGAAAACACGTTACATTGCCACAGGCATCTGGGTCCATCTCCTTGGAGAGGCAGAGCAACAACCATGAGGACAGGGGTGCAAGCAGGGACCAGATGGGAAGGACGGGATGGAGCAACTACTACAGGGTGTTGATGCTCAGAGAGGCGATTGCTACCCGCTACTCTACCCTGTGCCATGCAGACGGAGGAGCCAGAGCCGGGATGGTGACAGGTACAACCTCCTACTAACAGCAATGTCGGTACAAGTCATTGGAGCACCTGTATGTCATGACTTCTGGGTAATTTACTCAGTTTCTGCTTTCTTGCAACACCTCTGCTCATCATCTCAGTTTGCAGAAGGCACCAGTGTGCATTTTGCCGTCTGGTTTGGGTTGCAGGTAACTAGTGACTACGCACAACAAAGAAAAGCAGATACTGTCTATGAATCCAAATGATGGCAATGAATGGGAGGGATGCTTACCAAAGGCTGTCAAGACCTGAATGCATACAGCAAAACAGAAAGTGAAATGTAAAAGTTCCAAAAAATGCAAAAAAAATTAAAGTCAATAGGAGCGAAAAAGGAGTCAATTAAACAGACATGGATACCATGAACAATTGCTGGTAGCAGTTCTCACAGGCAGAAGGGTTAACAGAACAGGACGTAACCACCCAGCTTCTTTTAATGCCACACAGACTTGACCTCTGAAGGCGTCTGAAGCACACATCAGTGCTTCATGGTCTAGTAAATACAACCTGAATGGCTGTAAATACAGAAAAGCACTGAATCTACAGTACCGGCGCTTGACTGCATGTAGCTGGTGCTATAAATGTTGGCATTGATGCAACATATGCAGACACATAAATTTCATCAGCTTCTTTCCTGCTAGAAAAGCCTGAAGTGTTCTCCAGGGTCAGAAGTGACGGTGGGAAGAGGTTTCCCATTGATGGAGATGGGGTAACACATTGCATACCCCCATGGGGAAAGGGTCCTGAGCCAGCCCAGGCCACCACGTCTGCACCAGGGCTTGGCTCTGTACTCAGCAAATCAGCAAAATGAAAAGAAAGAAAGAAAAAAGGGAAAAGAAAAGAAATTCAATTTCTTTTTTAACCTGCTCCTGCCCCGGGCCATTGCCTGGGATCACATGGAACCATGGAATAGGCTGTGCAAAGCTCGCTGGGTTGGGATAAAGCTGTGTGTGAGACCTAGTTCTTTTACCTAGCGAGTTTAACCAGCTCTGCCCTGTTTCCATGGCGATTTGGGAAACGTTTCATCTCAAGCATTGCTGCAGAATCACACCATAAGCAAGGCTACAGCGCTGGGCAAGACTCGAGACACCGCATAGATTAAGCGTGTAGCTATTCCCTGCTAGGTGTACAGAGAGGCAGGGCACAGAAGAAGCAGTCATCGCACCCCCTTTTGGGTGTTTTTTGGTGGGATTACCTTTCCATTATCTTCCAATGATGAGTTTTGGAAAAGAAAATAAACTCCAAAGAAAAACACGAGTCCTTCAAAGGCGCCCAGAAAGGTCCAGTACAGGAACGGCCTCCACTGCAGCATGGCATTATCAGAAACCTTCCTGCCAAAAGAGGGAGCAACAAGAACATCACCGTCACATTTAGGCTGTGCTGTAAAGCCCTTTGCAGCCAGGAGATCAGCTCTGGAGCGAGCCCTCGCTGTAGGGGACAAGGAGGTGGAACACAAATACCTGCCATAGATGCCTGCTATAAGCAGCTGCTGGCCACGAGTGACCGGATGAGGTTCAGCATATTTTCTCCTTACCAAAACAAAACCCAGCCCGAAGTGAACAGCTCTAACACCATCCTGAGCCTCTCCCACACCCCCTGCACCACGCACAGTGGCTGATATCAACTGCTCAATTTCAAAATCAGAGCAGCCATATGGGATGCAGTGAATCCATCGTGCGCTCCCCTCTTTTTGTTGAATACACCAACTCCCTGGTTGAGAAAAGCTCTGCAAGGCTCATTCTTGGAAGTGGCGTCTTTCTGCTCAAGCTGAAAATAACCTTCCGAATCGTTTGGAGGGTGTTTTTAACACGGGGGTTGTAGCAGGAGGCTTCCAATATTGGATGGATGAGATCTGGCACAGAGGCAGCAGCAGGAAAGGGATGCACGATGGGCAGAGCTGTGCGTGGACCACAGGCAGAGCCCAAGGAGTGGGGGGCAGCCATCAGGGCAGGAGGGAGTCAAAGTTTTCTGCATCATTATATTTTCAGATTACTTTCTTTAAATTCTGAAGATTTGGGGGGGATAAAAGCACCAAAAATCCCCATTCTTTTCTCATTTTTACCCCTAACTGTTAAAGCAATACATGGATTCTCAGCAAGATGTACCTTGCAAACCAGTGTGGTGCTGGGCTCCTAAAACTGCAGTTTCTAAACCAAACCCCTATTGAATCCTATGCACGATGATGCAGCAACAATGCTCTAGCATATCACAATCTGGACACGAGTAAGGAGCATGGATAAACCAGACTGTAAGTGGGGAGAGAAAATACGTCTCTCTGTGAGCTCTGTTCTGCATTCACACTGAAGTCCTGCGGTGCTCATCGTAAACAGGCTTTTACAGCCCCTCGGCCTGGAGATCTGCAGTGCAGCAGCTCAGCACTGCTCACAGCAGCACTCCTGCATTCAGCAGCACATACATAGGCATAACTATTCAAACCACAGCTCCTGCCTGCACAATTCATGCTTTCCCTCAATGAACAGACCCCAGAGATCAGTCACCAGCCCAATGCACGGGGCTGTTGTTATTGGTCTATGTCACACAATATTCCATTACCAATTTAAGGATACATGTGGTGGCATTTTGCCATACAAGTGGAGGAACACGGAGGTTTAATCAATCATGGATCTGAGTACTCACCTCAAAAGCACCCAAACCCTTTCCTACCCTCCCAGTGGTTGCTGCATTCTGATTTTTCCATACCCAAAGCAACTTCCACACAACGCCTTTAGGTTGTGTGATGTCTGATTCCCCATGCTGACCCTGCAAAGGCATCACTCTTGGCTTGAGCACGATCCTGCCACACACAGCTCCTCCATACTGAGGAGCTTCTTATGATGGTGACAGGGCTTGCACAGGGTAGAGGCCAAAGCAGTCCCAACCTTTGCTTACTGCCCATCAAGGGAATTAGCAACAGGGATGCATGAACAGGGTCTTCCCCAAGAAAGCATCTTCCTCAGTCCTTCCTGAAAGGCTGCACCCAACTATGAATACATGGACAGGGGTGGGAAGTGGAAAGTAAGCATCTCTGTTTCCATGGGAAGCTGGATCCTCTCCCCACTGCAACCAAGGAAGGGGAGGAAGCAACCAGCAAAGCAGAGAGGCACAGTCTCCTCTTAAACTGCCTTTTTCCTGGGCAATGCAGCAGAAAACTGAGTGTGTGGATCAAAGAGCAAAATTCCCCGGCAACAGGCTCTGCTCTGGGGATTTGGCCCTTGGAGGGGAAGCCTGGGGGATGATGTCCATTTAAGCAAGCTGAAAAGCTACCTGCCTGAGCTGGGCTTCAGAAACATTTGTCTTTCTCAAAAGGAAAGGACCTTTTTTCCCCCCTGAAAGCCAGATCTTCCCTTTATCCATTACATGCTTTATCATAGGCTTGGCCCACGCTGCCTGGCCCAAAGCTAAGGTGAATGGATGCTCTTGGCCACACTCACGGATTGATTTTTCTTATGGATGAAGAATTCCATCTACAATTTACTTTTCTTATAGAGACACAGCAGTGCAATTGGCCAGACCAAATACTGTTATAGAAACAGGCAGGAAACAGGACATTGCTCAGCTCTAACATGGAGCCAGCAAGCACAGAAACAGCCTTTTCTGCGGCTCATGGTGGCCCCATCACCACACAAGTGCTGACACTTGCTCACACCCGTGCACCAACACAAATCATGGTTAACCAAGTTGTGCACAGGCTTACCCAGTCCAGTGCCACTTACATATAGAGCTGAGGATCCGAGGTCAGCGTGTCGATGCTGATGTGCTGCTCCAGGAGGCTGTAAGCCAGGATGGGTAGTGATGTGAAGCAGATGTTGTACATGGTAAGATAAGCAGCATCGTACAGTGGCTTGAAAGAGGAAGAAAGGGTCAAATGAGACAGAAATTCCACTTTAGAAGTCTCCCCACAAAGAGATTTAAAGTTTCAAGCTATTGCCTCTGTACAGATTCATCCCTTTGTCACAGCCACATGGGATGGTTTCATTTGATAGCGGTCATGCTCCATGCAACATAAGCTGCATGGCCAGGACCCTGCTCCCATTGCCAGGAGGTTTTGTAACTGGCTGGTCTCATTTCCAGCTCATTCTCCAGAAAACCATGATTCAACAGCCCTTATCACAGCTTTCCTGTGGCTGTTCTTGTGCTGCTGGCTCTATTAATACACTTGATGTCTCCTGCGACTCTCTAAAGGCTAGACTGGTTCAGAGGAACTACAGCTTCTTTTTCTAAAGAGAGAGGGAAAAAGGCAAGTGCTTCTGCCAAGAGAAGCAGAGAATTATCTCCTATCAGTTACTCTTCCTCACCACTGCTTCGGAGCCCAAACAGACACAAAAGCCCATTAAGCTGATGCAAAGGCCAAAGCTCTCGTCTCCAAGCACGTGAACCCGCTCTCCGCACTGATCTGCCCCTCTGATGCTCACTTGGTCTAAGCCAAGTGATGACACTTGGGATGGCTTTTTTTAAAGGCTATCACAAAAGAACGAGCTGCTCTTCCTTTAAAGAGACACTTTCAATGCAGGGAAATGCAGCACAGGGGAACAAATCAGAGCTTCCTTGAAAACTACTTCATGTTAAGAGAAGTAGAAGCAGCAAAGTCAGGCGGTGACAAACCAGCTAAACCCCTCTCTCATTACTTATCTGTGTTCCTGGGTGGTGGATGGGAAAGGAAAGAAAGCAGGTTCCTTTCTTTTCAGGTATGGGTCTCAAACATATTATGCTTTAGATAACAGCATTTAGCAATAAGGTCGGTTCCTACTGTCCTCTAAAGCAAGGTGAGGAAGGGAGAGGGTACGCTAAGCCAAGTCTCTGCTAGGACACCTCATGGCTTTTCATCCCGGCTTTACAGTCACGCCACTGGAAGTTACCTGCTGTGAGAATCCACAGAAGAACTGGTATAAAAACTGCGGTAAAATGAAGCAGAGGTTCTGGGGAAACAAAGGACAAGCAGTGAGCAGGGAAGCGATGACTTCTCGGTCTATATCCAACTCGTTTTTCCTATTACAGTATTTAGTGTCCGACACGACGCTATCAGACAAGTCAGGGCACTGTTTTCTACCAAGCACAAAAGCAATCCAAGGAGCAGTTAGCATCTGCAGAAGAAAATCAGGCCCACATCCCCCTGTAAGCACCAGTTTCAATTGACAGGCACATGGCAGAGACACGTCCTGTCCCAGGGAAGGAAAACAGAGCTGCAGATGATCCTGTTTATCATTTGTTTACATTACTGAAGTAACCCATAGCATAAGCAAAGGAATAAACTGCATACACATCCTTACCTTATAGAAGAAATACTGTACAAGGTGTGCAATTCTCACATAGTATAAATGCCCATGTGCTAGTAGCAATTTTCTTAGATGTTTAAACTTTGGCACAGCATAGTCACTGTTTCTGGAAGCCTGACGTCCTTCTTTGCCTTTTATACCTGGAGAGAGAAGCATAGCGTGGGGTAAATCCCCAAGGGACTGGAATCTGGATTGATGCTATAGGGATAATCCTTAAGGGACTGGAATCTGGACTGATACTGTGGTATAGGGTTAATCCCTAATGTACTGGAATCTGGACTGATACTGTGGTATAGAGTTAATCCCTAATGTACTGGAATCTGGATTGATGCTGTGGTATAGGGTTAATCCCTAAGGGACTGGAATCTGGACTGATACTGTGGCATAGGGTTAATCCCTAAGGGACTGGAATCTGGATTGATGCTGTGGTATAGGGTTAATCCTTAAGGGACTAGAATCTGGACTGATACTGTGGTATAGAGTTAATCCCTAATGTACTGGAATCTGGATTGATGCTGTGGTATAGGGTTAATCCCTAAGGGACTGGAATC
>JAOEHX010054659.1:0-11119 GCA_025448015.1 Bolborhynchus lineola
GTCCCTGCCCATGGCAGGGGGTTGGAACTGGATGATCTTAAGGTCCTTTCCAACCCTAACTATTCTATGATTCTACCACAAGGGATGTATGGCATAGGAGACAGCAAAACTGTACCTTTTGGTGGCAGTGTAAGAAAAAGACACTGACAAAGGTACATGCTGTGTGCATTACAGTTATCAAGAACATAACTTGCAACCTCTTTTTAGGAGCCTATCCCAAAATTTTTGCATTGTCCCTGTTGTAGGCTAATTTCATTATTCAAAAGACTCAAAACATCTTCCCTGAACATCTATGATTTATAAAAAGCAGAGCTTCTCCCAGATGCAATGTTAAATTGCCTTTGGCAATCATGTTATAGCTCGAGGTGAAAGCAGCTCTGGATCACACAAGGGAGGCTGGTTGGTCCTACATTAAAAGCTCATGCTTTTAATCCACCAAGAATATTTTTTTACAGCTTTTTAGGGTGTTTATGTTAAATTACAGCAAATTTTATAGAATGATGTGCAATTCTTTTTTACAATGGAAAAAAAATATGCATGGATATAGAACTGATAAAATATCTTACTGCCACATAGGAGGTAGAGAAGGCAAAATCACAACCCTGTGGTATGCTTTTTGAGACACTGGCTGCCACCAATACGACTAGCATGAGAAGAAATTCATGTGAGACCCCACCTACAGTCCTGCATCCAGCTCCAGGGCCCCCAACATAAGAGGGACATGGACCTGTTGGAGTGAGTCCAGAAGTCTATGAAGATAATAAGAGGGCTAGAGCACCTCTGCTATGGAGAGAGACGGGGTTATTCTGCCCAGAGAAAAGAAAGATCAAGGGAGACCTTACAGCAGCTTCCAGCACTTAAAAGGGGCTGACAAGAAATCTGGAGAGGGGCTTTTTACAAGGGCCTGTAGGGCCACAACAAGGGGGAATGGCTTTAACCTGACAGAGGGGAGATTCAGTTTAAATATAAGAAAGAAGTTCTTCCCTGTGAGGGTGGTGAGACACTGGCACAGGTTGCCCAGAGAAGCTGTGGCTGCCTGTTGTAATTTAAGCCCAGTCAGCAACCCATAACTACGCAGCCACTTGCTCACTCCCAGCCCCGCTCCCGGTGGGATGGGGAGGAGAATCGAAAGAATGTAACCCCCACCAGTCGAGACAAGAACAGTCCAGTAACTGAGGTATAACACAAACCACTGCTGCTGCCACCAATAATGACAAGGGAAATAACAAGTGAAGAGAATACAACCGCTCACCACCCACCAACCAATACCCAGCCCGACCCGAGCAGTGATCTAACCCATCCGGGTAACTGCTCCCAGTTTATATAGTGGGCATGATGTGCTGTAGTTTGAAATACCCCTTTGGCTAGTTTGGGTCTGGTGTCCTGTCTCTGCTTCCTCCCGGCTTCCCCTCCTCCCTGGCAGAGCATGAGGCTCAGAAAGTCCTTGGTGAGAGTAAACATTACTGAGCAACAACTGAAAACATCAGTGTTACCAGCGCTATTCTCAGGCTAAAAGTCAAAAACACAGCACTGCACCAGCTATGAAGAAGGAGAAAAATGACTGCTACTGCTGAACCCAGGACAGTGCCCCATCCCTGGCAGTGTTCAAGGCCAGGCTGGAGAGGGCTTGGAGCAACCTGGCCTAGTGGAAGGTGTCTCTGTCCATGACAGGCAGTTGGAACTGGGTGATCTTTAAGGTCCCTTCCAACCCAAACCATTCTATGAATGGAAGAGTATGGACCTGATTTATTCGCACTTTGGTAATTTAACTCTGCCCATAACCTACCCTCCTCATCATTTACAACTACAGGACAGAGGACTGTTATGTCACCCAGGGATAGTTTACTGTTACACAAGAACAAGGAAAAGCAGCAATCAATCAGCACCATTTGTCTTCTGTATCACAGCTACTTCTGCAGAGACCCAGTTAACCTTTGACAACTTCAGACTGCTAAAATACACTACAACACACATCAGATGATAGTAAAACCTGATAGTCCAAGTCACTTCTTGGCTTTTGCTTGGGGGTTTGTCTTGCAACTGGAAAGCAAAAACTGACATTACTAACTGGAAGAGCAAGGCAACAGCGACCCAGCTACATGAAACAGCAGATGCAGATACAGGAAGCAGTAAGGACTGCAGTGAAGCAGAAGAGATAGTCCTCATCTTCAGATATCACCAGTATGATGTGGGACTCTCTAAGCACACAGTTAACATTTATTTCTCCCAGAAAGAAACCTGTACTTTAAGTGATAAGAAAAAGTTAATTCCAGTTAAAGCTGGAAGCAGCAAAGAACTGACGCCAAGTAGAAAGGAGAGAGGGCTTCAAAATAAAGAGAAAGTAGCCTGAAGTATTTTCTTAAACACAGTGTTCAAGGCCAGGTTGGACAGAGCCTTGGGTGATACAGTTTAGTGTGAGGCATCCCTGCCCATGGCAGGGGGGCTGGAACTAGAAGATCTTAAAGTCCTTTCCAATCCTACCTATTCGATGATTCTATGATTAACTCCTAAATTTCTACTTCTCTTGTCCTAGAACTTGTTTAGATATACTGACATTCAAATGTTAGTGAAAGGCTAAAACAACAGTTACCCTTTCTTCTAAAAGCTGAAATTGCTAGGAGAGGGCACCTTCCACAAAACAGTATGAAACAATTCAAGCTCTACTAATAAGCCTTTTAAGAGTTGGGAAACCAGAGACCTTGAAGGATCCTGCAGAGCAGCAATGAGAGAGGCTATTCCCAAGGAACAGGCAGAAGGCAACAAGACCTGTTAGCAACAGATTGTGTGTTGACAGAAAACATAACAGATGCAAGCAAAGATTGATGCTTGTCTTGTAAGAGACAAATATGGGCTATTCACACCATTGCAAGCTCAGCCCCAAACCACAAAACTCAGCCTTTTTTAAGAAGCTCCAGTGCAGTAGAGCACAGCTGAACAGAACTGTCCAGGAAGAGCTGACATGCTTATAACGAATCCAAATCTGATGTACTACCCAGTGCCTCAGGAAAAACATAACACACAGTCTAAAGCTGGATGAGCAAACACGAACTATACCAGGCATCTCTTACTGCATTCATGTATTTGTTTGTGGCATCACTAAAGTCTCATCTCACAGTACAAAAATTTGGAGCCTGCATTCACGGTGGAGTTTTGCTGTGACATTTAGTAAAGTTGAGCTGATTTCTTAATATGACTGAATTCTCAGCTGAACGACTCTGTTGTTATGTTGGATTTACCTGAAGAGCAGCTCATGGAAACACACTTGACAAAAGCCCTGCTGACCTGTGCTGCAGGTTGCTCCCAAGAAAATAAACAGGTAGCACACATGCTAACAGCCATCAGCAAGTGACAGCTCACTGAAAGTTAATTCCTCTGATTCCTTAGATCAAAGACATTTGCCTCACAGCTCTTAACACCTTCATACACTAAATGCGAGAACATCATGATAGTACAGCAGCTTCCCTAATGCCAGAAATGAGCACAGGGGCAAAGTGTTCAAGTGTTTCCTATCAAAATCTAGAGACAACACTAGATGACAATTTGTCAGATCAATGCAATGGAGTGAAATCGGGCAAGGGGAATAAAAACACATTTGGCACAACACACGCCAAGATAATCATAGAATCAAAGCATGGTTTGGGTTGGAAAGGATCTTAAAGCTTATTCAGTTCTGACCCCCCTGCCACAGGCAGGGACACCTTCCACCAGACCAGGTTGCTCCAAGCCCCTTCCAACCTGGCCTTGAACACTGCCAGGGATGGGGCAGCCACAGGTTCTCTGGGCAACTGTGCCAGGGCCTCACCTCTCTCACAGGGAAGAACTTCTGCCTAAGATCTCATCTAGATGTCTCCTCTGCCAGATTAAAGCCATTCTTCCTTGTCTATCACTACTTACTCTTATTATATAAGTCCCTTTCCAGCTTTCTTGTAAGCTCCCTTAACAAAAGGGATAAACATATAAATTACTATAATACAGTATAACAACATAATATATTGTATGATTTTTAATGTACTACTGAACTTTAATCTTAGCTTTTATAGTTTTACTTTGTCATTATAGAATGTGTCAGTTTAAAACCAACTCTTCTGTAGCAGACAAATTGGAATTAATACATTATTAGAACCACAGTGTGGCTGAAATGCAGTTTTTAACAAGTTGTTACCATATTGAGGAAGGTAAGGAATAACAGATCCAGATGGATGATTAAACGGAGAGGGAAGTAACTTTCTGTATTCTACTCATCTGACTTATGGGAGAAAAACAATAAATCAACCATTTAATTGTTCTATCTTGTCACATATGACAGTTTAAATACAGAAGAAATATTTGGTCAATGATAGATTTATCTGTTATTCGGGAAACATAAATCATTTGAACATGCCCCATTACTGGCAGTGTTCAAGGCCAGGTTGGACAGGGCCTTGACCAACTTGTTCTAGTGGAAGGTGTCCCTGCCCATGGCAGGGGGTTGGATTGGACAAGCTTTAAGGTCCCTTCCAACCCAAACCATTCTATGACAGCTGTTGTCAACCATTTTGTTAAAAAGAGAGTTACATCTGAAGTTTGGGTTAAAAGGCAGGAATTTATCAACATCCATCAGACACACTTTTTTAAAATTACTGCCCTTGAAACGTAGAGCTATAATCAGGTTTTTAAATGTAAGCCTTCCAAGGAGTGTATGTCCAGAAAGCCAAGACATTTACAAATAAGCTGCCGATGCATTTTTAAGCCATGCTAGCACTGGTACCATGCTGGTAAATGCAGCCATCAGAAGTGATTGGATCCCTGAAATCTAAAAACTATTTCAGCTACGCACAGGAAGCAAAATACAAACAGAAGCAGAACCATCTCCTGCAATCCTCCCTTGAGCTCTGAAGGATTTCCTTCTGGCACCTTCCATCCTGCTCTCACACTCCTCCTGTCTCACCAGATAGCACTCCAGCTTCTGGCTTTTTGATTCTCATCTAAATGTCTGCAAGCTTCCTCTGCTAAGCTGGGAAAGCAGATGCTGCTTCTATATCAAGATACACTGATCACATTTGACTTCCCCAGCTGAAATTAAAGCTGAAACTGTGGTGCTAGTTATTTTAACAGGTCAGTTTGTATGCCTTTTGACAGCAAGTGAAGATAGCACATGTGAGAGCACTCTAATTACGAGCCAATAAGACATCTCTCAACCCTTTTGATTTTCTAGTGATCTCATCATATGAATCTGGTCAAGCTAATCCTATTACTCAGTCATTAGTCATAAACAGGAAATGATAAATGCTGCAGACAAGCTGGGCTGCAGATAAAAGAAAAGGAAAATCAATGTTCTTTGATGCTGTACTAATGGATGTAGTCTCAGAAACCTAAGATGATGCAGCAAGTGCACATATTTAATGTGAAACAAAGACCTGGAACACAAAGATGCTAACCCAGTGCACTATTAAAACAGACTGGCTCCTACAAAGAGTCAGTTCCCACTACACCAAATTCAGTCAGCATCCTAAAATGAAAGTTTGAATAACAGAAACAACAGGCAATGCCACAAGAACAATTCCTATCCTACAGGTACCAAAATAATAGAAGTGCTCACAGCACCTCGAAAAATAGGACTGGAATCTTCCCCAGCACAAAGCAGACCTGAGAGTGTTTCAAATTAGGCATCTTCCTAGAAAACCAAGAAATCCTTAGTGATTTTTTTAAGAACAGCCTCATATCAATTAAGGGGTTGACAAAGATTGCATCTGAAGCAGAGTGGGATGAATCCTAAATACAACAAATCCAGGCCAGAGGTCTTAAATTTGTTCTTAAAATGAGGGCCAACCACAAAGGACAAAAACATTTACCTGTGAGGGCATGAAGGCTGAACTTTAAAATAGGCCTCAGAATTCCATTTGTACAAGGTGAAACACAAGCACTAAATAGGAATATTTTGCACATAAACAGAAGCATCTGATGTTTACAGAGTATTTGAACAACACACATTTCACCCACACACTAGGCAGCTATTTTTACCATCCAGGATTTCCAGTTCAGACACTATTGTGTGAAAAACTTCACACACTACTTGCACAAGCATATCCTACTGCCTATGCATACCCTTAAGATCCAACTTACTACTGAACTGAGAAGCTCAAATTCTTGGTCAGGCAGAAAAGAGCGCCAGCCATCTTCAATGATTTCAAACATGGGCCGGTAGAAGAAGGGATACATGAGAGTGACAGAGTCCAGGGTGGAAAGTGCCTGTGCAGGGAAGAGAAATAAAACAGCTACTTAATTCATTCAAACAGCTATTTCATTTAAAAAAAACCCCATACCGCAAATAGTATTTTCCTCTAATATTGGTGATGCAAACTTAAGACACCCAAAAGCAAACAGTGTTAATGAGTAAAAATTACCGGCAAGGTACTTTAAAACACATAAAACTCAGTAGCACAAACACAACTGGGTTATAACAATCTAACTACAATTTCTGTAGGCTTCACTGTGTAACAACACCCTAAAGGGATGAGAAAGATGTACACTGAACAAGTTTTACTAATGGGACACATTCCACACAGCATTTACCTGATTACTAATAGAGCTTAAATACAAGAGGTCACTTAATGTTGTTTGAGACACGTGAAACTCAACTGGACTGATTTGGGTTTGCATCCTCATGCTCCAGCATAACGAAACTGAGGTTCATTTTCCCAAATGTTACAGCAAAATATTTGATCAAGAAAAGTAAGTAGGTTCGGGGCTTTAGGGGAAACTTTGTTTATGGGGTGTTTTGCGCTGTTTTCTCATTTTGCTTCCAGAACATCAGTAAAAACCTTCCTAACTGGGAAAAAAAAAGTTCACTGAATCATAGATGTCCTGGTTTCACCTGGGATGGAGTTATCTTCCTAGTAGCTGGTGCAGTGCTGTGTTTTAGCTTTAGTCTGGGAATAATGCTGATAACACACTGATGTTTTTGTTATTGCTGCATAGGCACTTACCCTGATCAAGGACTTTTCAGTCTCATGCTCTGTCAGTAAGGAGAGGCACAAGAAACTGGATGGAAGCAGAAACAGGACACCTGACTCAAACTAGCCAAAGGGATATTCCATAACACAGAGCATCGTGCTCAGTTTAGAAAATGAGGAGAGTTGGCTGGAAGGGGCCAATTGCTGCTCAGGAATGAGCTAGGCATCAACCAGCAGGGAGTGAGCAACTGTACTGTGCATCACTTGTTTATTCCTTTTTCTATGTATTTCCTATTATTATTGTATTTTACTTGTATTTCAATTATTAAACTCTTCTTATCTCAACCTATGGGTTTTTACCTTTTCCCAGTTCTCCTCCCCATCCCGCTGGGGTTTGGGTAAGAAGTGAGTGAGTGGCTGTACGGTACTTAGTTGCCAGCTGGGCTTAAACCATGACAATAGAATTCCATGTTGGAAGGAATCTCAGGAATCACCTGGTCCAAACTTTTTCAGCAAAGCATGTGTTAGACAAGATGGTCCAGCACCCTGTCAAGCTGGATCTTAGGTATGTCCAGTGTTGGGCAGTCCACCACTTCCCTGGGGAGATTATTCCAATGGCTGACTGTTCCCATCATGAAAAATTGTCCCCTTCTGTCCAAGTGGAATCTCCTCAGGAGTAGCTTGTGCCCATCACCCCTGGTCTTTTCAATGTGACTCCTTTTAAGAAGAGTCTCCATCTTCCTTGTAGCCACCTTTTAAATACTGGAACATGAAGATAAGGTCTCCCCTGAGCCTTCTTTTCTCCAGGCTGAACAAGCTCAGCTCTCTCAGGCTTTCCTCATACAGCTGCACAGGGCTTGTGGCCCTCCTCTGGACCCTTCTCGAGCCTGTGCTACGCTGTTAAGGTTGAGGTCAGACCAAGATCTGAGAAGACAGGTGTTATTTATTATTATGAATTCTTACCTCAATAGAGCTTGCAATGTTCAAACACTCCTCCATTCCAGGTATATCCAGCTGAATAATCCGCAGATCTTTGCATTTTATAACTATGGTACCCAATGAGCCCACAAACCTACAGCAAGACACAAAGAAAATATCTCTTGAGAACCGGATCATCTAAGGTAAGACAAGGTATTACAGCTCTTCTTACAACATGTGTCTACAAGACAAAATTCCATTAGTACTAATTTGCCTGCAATATAACCTTTCAAAACATAAACAAGTAAAACCACCTCTTTATTTGGTATTTGTAAGGGTTTGGTTTTTTTGGGGGGGGGCAGAGCGGGGGGAATTCCATCCTCTGATGCAGCAGTGAGTGGAATTGTAAGTATTACGAGATAAAGAGAGGTTTTCCGACCAGCTTTTCTTTAAAAGATGAAAGAGAAAAGGTATGTTCAGGTATTTTCTGCAAGTACTGTAAGCTTCAGCTGGCAGTTTCCAGTTTCATTAAAGCAATGCACTGAAACTGAGGATTGCTAAAAACATCTGAGTTTAGCTTAATGTTCAAGATTACATTTCAGTCCAGCTACATTACATTCCGATGCCTTTAACAAGAAAATCTGGTTTCTGATACCTGCAGTACTATGGAGACCTCAGAGATGTTAAGGTCTTATCACTGCTGGTTACAACACAAGTTAACCCAGAAAAGGCTCCATGTTACACAGCAAACACAGCTTACAGATGCTCTCATCAGTCTTCCTTACAAACCTGAAAGGATAATGCCCAAGCACCAGGGTTTTGTTTACATTAACTAGCTATCACCATTCACAGGAACAATGTGGTTTTTAGTTCATAAAGTAGTGAATTGAGGAAGAGGATCAGAGCCTCCCAGACATCACAGCAGTGCCTGCAGCAGTCACGGTGATGCAAGAGGCAAAAGCAGGGAAGACCTGAAGGACCAAGTTTCAGCCCTTCATGGCCTGACCCTCAGCACAAGGAAAGGCAGAGCTGTGCACGCTCCAAGAGACCTGTTGCTAAGCTTTGAGTTACTTCACCTGTAATACAGAAGATGCCTGTCATTTATTTTGGAATTGTTATTACAGCTGAAAGGTTATTACCTATTCCGTGTAGACAAGGTTAACATACAGAACCAATTCTGAAGGAACAACTATAGGCCTTTTGACAGAAGGGTTCTGCAGCTCTAGCAGAGCAGTCCACACATGGCGTGCCCTTGCTTCAGGGCCTATTAACACATCTCCAAGGAAATAACAAAGTGAAGCTTCAACACATCAACAGGGCTGTATTTTCTTCAAGCAAAACCACTATAGGAAATCACTAGAGACTGTTCCACTCATCAATAAACCCTACAGGTCACACGTAAGCTGTTTAAAAGGCTACAAATATTTAAGAAGCAGTTTGATGACCATCTGATAATCAGGGAAAACACTGTTTTGTACAAAAGACACTCATAATGTGAAAGTGAGAGAAGGTATTTTTATGAATCTGGCACAAGATCACAGTTGTTGAGGACTAATTACCTGAAATAGTGCCAAACTATTCTATAACCTTTATTGGTTTAAGAGTCTTGTTACTCTACCCTCATCAGCACTGAGAATATATTCTAACCTTTTTATATAGAAAAGCTTCACTGTGGTTACACACAATGCTCCTCTCAAGGAGGGAGATGCCTACTCTAGAAACCTTCTAGAAACCAGGGCTGGTAATAAAGGCTCTGAGTATCTGCAGGCGTAACTAACCATGTTACAAATCATGTACTGCGCTACCAGCATGCTGCTCCCTTACCACAACTCAACTCATAAGTGTTATCTGCTTATTCCGTATTAACTCATGTAATTACTGCAACTAAGCTCATACAAAAATAAAAACAAAAGCTTGGCCATAATAATATTCAAAACAGCTACATCTGGTTTAGTACCAGCAGAAAGGAGGATGAGGCCAAACCATGCTGATGACTGAGCAGTGCTAGATAGGAACAGATTTTCCAAGGTTTCCTCTCCACCCTCAGGCCAAGATGCAGCATTTCTCAGAAACACACAGAGATATCAGGAACACTGGAACAAATTTAATCAGCACCCAGTACTTCACCCATTCGCAGATTCTGAGGCAACCTGATATTTTAACTGATTTCTCCCCATCCCTGGCAGTGTTCAAGGCCAGGCTGGACAGGGCTTGGAGCAACCTGGTCTAGTGGAAGGTGTCCCTACCTACCCCATGGAAGGGGGATGAAACTGTATGAGCTTTAAGTTCTCTCCCAACAAAAACCACTCTGTGATTCTGTGAAACTGAAAAAAGGCTCAACGCAAGGAAGCAGCAGACAAGGACCAGGTGAGGTGGGACTGCTGTTCAACAAGAGAAGCACATGGGGGCAACAGTATATGTAAAGCAGGCAGAAGCGATGGCAAGAAGATTAATCTGTAAGTGCCTGCAACAAAAGGGGACGGGCAAGAAAAAGAAGAGAGTGCTGCAGCTACAACTCAGCACCCCCGCAGTGTTCCCACAAGGAACATGCTGTTCAAGCATTACTGATTTCCACGAGCAGTTGGAAAAGTAAGGAGATGACGCCGTGGAGCAGGAGTAGGCCGATTTGGGGCTGAGGAAGTCCAGAGTCCACTTCAGCCATCAGCTGTGGTGGGCGACCCAAGGAAATCACTTCATCAGTGCCTCAGTTTCCACCTCCATTGAACAGTGGTAAAGATACATCCTTTATCAAGTGTTTAAGATCTACTGATGAAATCCACTAAACAATTAACATAGAGAACTGTTGACAAAGTCGTTTAAGCATAAAAATTCTCACTCTGAGCAAAAAAAAACCCTCTGTCAAACAATAATACCCCAAAATAGGAATTAACTACTTAACTGCCCATGCTAATACTCTGCCCTGTGCTCTGATCATCCTTTTTTCTCTCTAAACCTCGATTTGAGACAGCCAAGGTGCAAACCAGTCCTGACAACCACTTTTAAACCCCAAGCCACAAACTATCAGGCAGGGAAACGAGCAGTCATACCTCTTTTCAATAGAATCAATGTTGGAGTGCAGCAACCACAGCTCCTCAGCGTTATCATGACGCCGCGAAGAAAAGATGAGGTGATGGCCGGTCAAACACAGAGTCCCCTCCACCGCCTGGTAGAAAGGGCGGTGCAGGACCACGTTGTCCGCTCGGGGAGTCTTGATCAGCTCCGCAAACTCCATGCTTGCTGGCAAACGGGAAGCCACAAAAACGTGCTGG
>JAOEHX010054661.1:0-18561 GCA_025448015.1 Bolborhynchus lineola
GCACAGGTTGCCCAGAGAAGCTGTGGCTGCCCCATCCCTGGCAGCGTTCAAGGCCAGGTTGGACAGGGCTTGGAGCAACCTGGTAATAAGCTGGGCTCCTTCCTTTCCAGCTGTGTTCCTCCCACCAGCACTGCACTATTCCCTTCTCCCTTTTGCTCCTCACCCCTTGTCCTCCAGCGGAGCTCCCTGCAACTCTGTCTTTGCATCCACTGCCCTCACCCCCTTGTACAACACATAAAATGTGGGCTGAGTGTTTGGTTTTGTGCTGCCTGCTCCCCTGCCCATCTTGCTTCTCAAGATGATGGATGGGCTGCAAAACAGACAGTGTGAAAGATAAACCAGCAAGTGCCACAAAGTGAAGATGACTTGCTGAGATTCCCTGACAGAGCTTGGGAATCTTCAGATCATGATGGCTTGGGACAGGCCTCAAACCTTCCCTCATGACTACCTGTGATACCCCTTCAGACTCACGTGTTGTCTTGGAACTCATTGATGCAGTCGTGCCCACAGTCATTGTGTGAAACACCCGAGTGCCCTCTTTGCAGCACTGCAACCCCCATTAAAATATATGGCCAATAATAAAAACCACCCTATTTGTGGAGCAGGAGTGACTATGACTGGTGAATGGAGAAGCAACTAGCACCCGTTTAACTAGCACATGTTTAATAAACATGCAGTGGTGTTAATTGCAACAGCAGGATTTTTCAACAGAAGCATGCTGCACAGAGACACTGGTCTGAAGGTACATACACACACACAGTGCTTCCTGTGCCCCATATGGCTGTCCCTTACCCAGAATGTAGTGTGGTTTAGTCCCACATGTTCACCCAAGTGGATTAAGACATGTCTCAGGTCCTGAGCTTTCCTGAGCTCTGTGGCTCACTGAGAAGGGGTGAACTGCTTGCCGGGTCAGCAGAGCCTGAGCTGTGCCACTGACATCGTTTGTGTCCTTAGGAGGTCAGTTGAGCTCCTACCTCTCGTTCCCCTTTTGCTGCAAAGCGGAAATGAGGGTGCTCACCCTGTCTGTAGTGTTGTGGTAGAACATTGCTAACATGCTTGTGAATCTTCTGCTGAAAGGCTGAGCAAAATGGCAAAGGCAGATCTATCTGGCTTCCATGCCCAGTGTTCCTGTGTCCCCAGACAGAACGGACAGGATGGGTTGTGGAAACTGAGAGGGCAGGATAGCTGGGTGCCTCAGTGTCTCACCTGATGTTGTTTGTAGGGGTCTGAACAGGCTTTCTTGCCATGAGTGCTGAGCTGAGAGAAACTGCTTTGAAGGGTTTCATCATTGTGTAGGGACCTGGCTTGTTTTACCTGTAGATTGCATTGTTGAAAAGAATTAAAAGATGGACAACATAAGGTCTGTTTTGCAGAACTTTGTATTTTTACTGTCAAAGTCCCTGGTGGATTATTAGGTGCATAGCCATCATACCAGCACCCTGAGCGACCCTCATCAGCTCTTGGCAGCTGCCCCAGGAAAGATGAAGGACTGAAAGATCCCAGATACCTCACCCAGCTCTCGCTGACAGAACTTTCTGCAGGGTGAGCTTCTTGTCACCCAACACCCCCAAGTCCTTCATTACAAGGGTACAAATCACACGTATAGATAGACTTATAGCATGAAAAGTACAGGCCAGCTCTCTTCAGCTGTTAACTGGGACTTACTAGAACCTTTCTTGCTCCTAGTTTCCATTTTCTTTCCTCTGCACCTCTAAGTCATCTTGATGCACACAGATGTGCATGTGTGCTTGCAGCCAGACAGGAGCCAGGCTGGTACATGGGTTCACACAGGCTGCTGAAGCCAGGACATGTGCTCTGGAAGGTCTCTGCTGATGCATAGTGTATCCGAAGTGTGCCTACCTATCTCCTTTTCTTTTTTGCTGCTGAATATTTCCTAGCAATAATGCAGTGTGCTTCATTATCAGCCTATCACCCACTCGCGTTACTAGTACTGCTTGTTTATGAAAACACATTTCTGTGTCTAATCTCCTCCTTACTATAAAGGTCCAGTTCTTTATTTCAGTGTTACTGACTCCAGTGATTTGGTAGTCCCTGTTCAATGCCCCCGTCTTAAAGTGTTTCCCAGAAGGAGGGGAGAGAAAGAGGAAGCCAGGCTCTAATTTTGCCTGTCTCTTGGAGAAATCTTTGGACAATCGAGGTTACGTCTGTGAACACAAAGGGGCTGCTTAGGTTATGAAATTCTCAAACATTAGCTCAGCATGGCTGAGGCAGGGTACAAGATTATGTGTGAACCCATTAATCATCTTGGGGAAGCTGCCAGCTCCCTGAATTTAATTGGAGCCTTCTCATATTTACGCTGTTTGGAGGGGTTTTTGGTACTGCTGATGGAGGATTTCATTCCTCTCTTGTGAGGCCACACAGAGACATCAGAGGTGTGAGCATAATTCAAGGTTGCTGAATGACTTGCAGCTATTGGGGGAAATTATGTTACTCAGCATTGTTTGCCTTGTGAAATTGCTGCACTGGCAGCATCTTGAGGAGTTTTGCATGTTTGTCTCTTTAAAGTTCCTGTTTCTCAGACAGCTCTATCTTCCCATTTTCCAGTCATTGCATTTTTATTAAAGGTCTCTGTGGAAGTAAACAGCCTTGGAGGGCGCATCCTTCCAATATCCCTGCCTCGAGAGGAGGAAGCTGGAGTGGAAGCATTTCTTAATAAGGGGAGTAGGGAGAGATTTAAAAGTATGCTATTGCCAGTGTAATAGGTTGAAAAATCATTCATCTGAACTGAAGTTATGTCTCAAATGATAGACTTTACAAGATTATAATGCTTATAAGAGCTCCTTTCACTTGCCATGTATGTCTGTCTAGGGGCATGCTTCAGTGCTCACTTGCAAACAAGCCACACACAGAACTGCGAATCTTTCATGCCCCCATTTGTGTCTTTTATCCCTTCCCGGCCGTCACTCACTGCCATCTTCCCAGCAGGAAAAAGCAGGGATGCTTGTAGGAGGAGAAAGAGCAAGACAGGCTCATCCCCCAGTGCTTTCGAGGTGATGGTGGCCTACTTAAGCTCTGCCTTCCTGTGGGGTGAACTGGATTTTCCAGAGGGAGCTTTATTCCAGCTTCACCCAGCTGCAAAACTGCAAATATAATGACAAAAATGTTCTGGGAACTGCCTTCTCCTTTTGCATTTAACATGCTGCAAACTCTATTACCAAACCTATGCAAGGCAGTGGAGCTGAATCTGGGTGTTTATGCCAATATATCTGCTTTGATTTATGTGGCATTGATCATCCCTTTATAATAGAGTAAATGTGAGGGTATTCTGCACAACATGGTTCGATGCTGCTTTGCTTTTGCATGCAGTTACTTTATAAGCTCAATGTGAAGCCCTTTGTCTCTACTGAATATCCTTTGTAGGTCAGTTGCCATGCAGGGAGCCTACATGTGTGCAGTGCTTAATTGGTCTCTCAGCTCCTCCATTCTCTGCTTTGTTTCACTTACAGAGCTCATCCTTTCCCTCTCATTTCTCCTTCCCAGGAGAAAGGCAAGACAATGATGACGATGCATCCTCTGCTAATGGACCCTGCTGAAACAGTGATTTTAGCAGCAAAGGAGTCCTTACAGGTATCTTGCGCTTCACCTACAAACCTTCCCCAGTATAAAAGGAAAAGAATGATCACACTTTTCCAGTGATTTTACCTTTTTCCTGGGACCTTTGCTGAAGCTCTTCCTGACCTGGTAATGTCTATAAATCACCTTGGGCTGAGTTTTTGCCCTGCAACCCCACAGCAACTCCCACAGTGCATAAAGTAGTGTGATGGATCTATGTGGACTTCTCAGAGTTTCAGAACAAAGAAAGTGAATGTGAAGGTGCTTAGCTGGGGGATTTGCAAGGGGTTGCATTAGCTAAGCTTCAAACCCCTCCTGAGCTGGAGAGGTTTTTGGAAGGGGCTTAATTCCTCCAAAAAATCTCATCCTTACCTGATACATATTAGTTAGCAAACAATACTATAGGCTTGATACGACTTCATATGAAGAATGAGCAGGGGTTTATTATTAGAGTCTAGGGATAATCTCACTGTGTTTAAACACCTTACCCCCTCCTACTTTCTGCAGTACTCTTCTTGCTAGAAAAATGCTTATAGATCTTTTAAAATGACAATAAAGTGGATTTGTATCCTGGGAATAGTGCAGCTCAGACCTAGTTGATTAGTCAGATATTTTTAAATCTGTTTGGATTTTCAGTATTAAAAGGAAAGGCAAACAATAAGATTTCACTGTAGGTTTAATACCACTGGAAGCTGTGGATGCGGTTGAAACTCTTCAAGGCTTCTGGTGGGAATGTTTCACAAAAGACACTTTGTCTCCTTTGGAATAAATGCCACTGAATAGCGTAATTTATTTCTTAATTATTTTTCCAGGGCCCCTCTGTTTCCAGCATGCTCACAAACACTTCACATAGAGATCTGCTTCCTTGGAATGGCATAAGGGAGGACCAGCAGTGGGGATTTGCTTTCTATGCATGGCATGGTGTGCCTCATCTGCATGAGCTCTTTCTTGTTCCTAGGATACACTTGCTTGACTTAATTTATGGGCTTGCTTTATTATTTTTTCCTTTTGGCAGAGATCTGTTTTGACTTTCCCACTAAGCTCCTTTCTGAGCAGGGGCAAAACCAACAACACTGAATTTATTTAAGTGGAATTAAAGGGCAGTCCTGTGCTGGGGCTGCGGCTGAGCTGCTAAAGCATGCTCAGCCTCCTGAGGTGCTAAAGAGCCTCATGTTTCATTCAAAAGCCAACTGCATTGAATAGCAGAGAGCCACTACTAAGGGTTGCAGTAGGGCTCAAACACCAGTAGAGCAGAATGAAAGATAGGGCTTTAGGAGGCAATGGGATATAAATTAGAAAAGAAGAGAATGGAGCACCCATGTCACATTAAGGGCCCAGATAGCTTTGCTGTCCCAGAAGCAAGGTCTGGAAGATGATGTCCCTCTGCTCTTATGTTAAAATAGTGACTATTAAAAATGGGTGTGATAATTAATGCTTATGCATACATTAAGAGCCATTTGCAGTAATAAAAATGAAAATCACCTTCTTTTGTAGCATTATGAATTTCATTCTATATTGAACCATCAACTGATGGTCCTTGGAAATTCAGCCCTACTTTGTGTCTTTGCAGATATTATTCTTGTTCATATGTCTGCTGTGTTCTGATTTTCCTTGTATGCTTTCAAACTGACAAGAAAACAGAAGCTTTCACCGGAACTATATAGAAAAGCAGAGACTGGACAAGAGGGCACAATATAAAAATGCGTGAGCATACCAAGGGTACCAGGTGTGTAAGAGGCACATCTACCCCAGCAAAAGAAGGTGTTTCTGACAGTGTTCAGAGCAGCTCTGGTAGGTGGTTCCTCAGTGTGACCCTGATGCTAATCCTCATGCAGCAGATTAAAAGCAGTTACTTGGAGAACAGTGTTTCAGTGTAGTGCCCATTGTGCTGGGTGGGTGGAAGGAACTCTCCATATATGCAGGACACAGACTATTTCTTTTCTTTTTATTTTTTCCACAGAATCACAGAATGGTTTGGGTTGGGATGGACCGTAAAGCTCATCCAGTTTCAACCCCCTGCCATGGGCAGGAACACCTTCCACTAGACCAGGTTGCTCCACGCCCCACCCAACCTGACCTTGAGCACTGCCATGGATGGGGCAGACACAGCTTCTCTGGGCAACCTCTGCCAGTGCCTCACCACCCTCACGGGAAGAATTCCTTCCTAATATCTCATCTCAATCTTCCTTCTGTCAGTTCAAAGCCATTACCCCTTGTCCTGTCACTACCCTTGTCAAAAGCCCCTTTCCAGATTTCCTGTAGATGCCTTTAGGCACTGGAAGTTGCTCTAAGGTCTCCCTAGAGCCTTCTTTTCTCCATGCTGAACAAGCCCAGCTCTCTCAGTCTGTCTCCAGAGCAGAGCTGCTCCAGCCTTCAGAGCATCTTCATGGCCTTCTCTGGACTTACATTTCTCTTGTGTTGGGGACCCCAGAGTTGAACAGCTCCCCCAGGTGAGCCTGAGCTGGAATTCAGGAACTTACCTTTTTTCCCTTTTAACTTGTAGGCTCCAGCTACTCTGGGAAATACCCTGAGGAAACATGATGATGTCTATTTACCAAAATTCAGTCTCTCTGCCTGATGCTAAATAAACAAGCTGACACATAAAGAGAACTAATGACTCTTCTAGCCCTTCCCCTGAAGGGCAGCAATGGCTGAGGAGATCCAGTAACTCCTGAGAGGCAAAGGTTTAGGATCCCTTCTCATGCCTGCAGGAGGTACATCCTATACTACTCCTGCTCTTCAGATTGTAGTAGTGCTTCAGCCTCAGGAGTGGTTACTCCTGCATTTTCAGCTGGCACTAGATTAGCTTTAAGAACTATCAGGACTTCATATAAATCATATCCAAAGTATCCTTCTGGTGGCAGAGGTCCCAGAAAACTACTTATCATAGTGCCTTTGGTACAACTGCATATGCTGTAGGTTAAAAGTTTTTGACCCTGTCAGATGTTGGTTATGTGCAGCTGGGCTTGTGTTTCTCTCCTTATTAAAAAGGTTAGAAGGGGAATGAGAGGTATAGTGGTATACATTGTTTGTCTTGTAAGGAAAGAAATCCAGTGTGGTCTCCAGGGTCTTCCCTGTGCTTTCTGCTTTATCTCCGTTTGCTGAAGTTATTGTTGGTCCTGGGATTTTTCCTAGTGAAATTGAAAGCACGCAAGTAGGAGAGAAACTAGTCATAAAAGGAATGACTTGTTCTATAAGGTGGAGGTGAATATAAAAAGATGACGGCTCAATACATTGCTGCTCCCTGAGGAAGAAAGCCCATTACTGCATTTGACTTCAGGATACTGAGGGCATTTTACTGTCTCCTCGCATGTGTTCCAGCTTTAATGCTAGGGATAATTATTCTTGATCATCAGCCGACAGGTATTACATTACAGAGCTTCAAGCCAGCTTTCTCATAATGGGTGGGAATAACAAACCTATGAGGCGCTACAGCTGCCATGCCGGTATGCCTGCACAGCAAGGCAGAGGAGTGACTTTGACATAGGTGACTGACCTGGGTAGCCAAAATGGAAATGTAACACAAGAGGCATGAACATGGGCAAACAACCAAGGTAAGGACACTGGTTTCCATGCACCAGTGTTTTACTGGCCCCTCCATCAGTGTGTGCTATCTGTTTAAAGTGTCTCTGCTTGTTAGAGAAAAGCTAACATAGCTGGCAATCCCTGGTCACAACTAATACTTCACTTTCTTAAGAGGACTTTTCTCATGTCTGTGACCAGCTGGCAGGTCAGTGGGATGCTCAGAAATGAGTTGGGTCACACAGATGACACTCTTCTATTATTCCTGAGCTAGTTAACATTCCTGAAGACTGTGCAGAGAAGTTTGTATGGTGGGTCATCAAGAGCTAGACCACCGTTGGGATTTTCATGACAAAGCATTTGCTCTTTGAATCAGAAAAGGCAATGAACTGCAGGAGTTCCCTGTTAGGAGCCATTGGCCAGAAGAGGTTTACTTTGGGCTGAGATTGTTGTTTGGGTATCTTTTGTGGTTTTGATTAGAAGTGACCTTGATCTCTTCATTTAGGAATTTTAGCAGGGGAGCCTTTGTTGTCCTCAAAGTCCACAAATTCTACCCTTCATTACAAAAGATTTCTTTTCTCTTGGAAGAAAAAATGCCTACTCAGTCTCCTTCTGGTGATGAACATCAGAACAGTCTTTGAGCCATGTACACCTGCTGCAGTAGAAGCAGCTGATGTTTCCTCCTGTTACTTCACTTTGACATGTCTTTGGTAATATGATTTTGATTTACACACACACACACACACACACACACACATACTTCTCCTTCAAGAATTCACTGCTTGTCACACCTAATGATTTATTCAGTTGTCAACCTTTTTTTTTAGGTTGACAAATATCCTGTAAAGATAAGGCCTTTAAAAATATGGTGTCAGTAATTAAAATGAAGAATGTATTACAGTAAAAAGTAGAAATATGGGTCTAAAAGCTACACTGGTATCTGTAGTGATTTGAGTAACTGAGGATTTCAGTTTAATAATTCAGTGAAGCTGAGATTAATAAATGGTATGAGGTAAAAGTGGTCTTGCAAGAAGGCATTTCAGGGTATAGTTAACAATTTAATTTAGTATATCCTTAGAGATGCTGCTGGAATTACCATATAATAACTCGGCAGAGTCCTACAATTCCTGAGCCTGTTTTGTAAAAGGAGGAAAATGCATCCCGAGCAAGGATTATGCAAAGTGAGGAGACTCATTTGAGAAGAAGTCTGGAAATGGCAGCCCCGGCACTTGTTCCTGCCATAGCCTGCTGTAAGTCACTTTACACCACTGTTGGCTTCTGCATGGGTGGCAGAGGTGGTAGGGAGTGCCAAAGACCTGCCCAAGCACAGGGTCACACCATGAAGTGCTTGTTCATCACACAAGCCCTCCAGGCTGGGCAAGAAGGGAATCCTGTCCTATTTCTCATGGGTGAGTTGCTACAAAAGGTGAGGGTGGAAGTCATCAATGTTTGGGTGAAATATGGCAGGGAGCAGTCCCACCTACTGTCCCTCACAGCAGAGGGTTGATACAGGGACCTCTGCCCATGTGCAGAGCTCTGGGTACGTGCAGTGGTCATGATCACTTTCATCTTCCTTTCTCTGTCTCCTAAAAGCCTCCAGAAGAACCAGGCCAGCTTCCTCCCTTATAGAATTGGGTTTAGTGCATCAGAACAGCCTCAAAAATAAAGGGCCATATGTACCCCTACAGTCTAATCCTGCAAGCCTTACTTGCAAACACTGTCAACAGGCAGCTTCCTAAATGTAGTCCCATGGGGTTCATGACCTTTCTAGCATTGCAAGTGCGGTGTCAGAGAGCATTTTCAGGTAACACCCCATAGTCCTCACCATGTCCTACTCACACAGAACTCTTCTAGTGTGGAAGCTGTGAGCTTCATCTGCCTATGTTCCTTGGCTCAGTAAAATTATTTGAAAGAGGATAGTTCTGTGAAGCCATCAGGACAGTTTGTGGGGTGTCACTTTCAGCATCACAGACACATTAGATGAGAATTCTTTTTATTGTGAAAAGACTCTCCATGCAAGGTGGGTGGCCTAGCAGCACTCAGCTGTGGCTTGGAGGAAGGTTTATAATCATAGAATGGTTGCAGTCAGAAGGGACCTTAAAGCTTATACAGTTCCAACCCCTGGTACAGGCAGGGACACCTTCCACTAGACTAGGTTGCTCAAAGCCCTGTCCAACCTGGCCTTGAGCAGGGATGGGGCAGCCACAGCTTCTTTGGGCACCCTATGTGAGCACATCACCACCCTCACAGGGAAGAACTTCTTCCTTGATACCTCATCTAAACCTCCCCTCTGTCAGGTTAAAGCCATTCCCCTTTGTCCTGTCACTACATCCCCTTTCAAAAGCCCCTCTCCATATTTCTTGTCAGACCCTTTAGGCACTGGAAGCTGCTCTAAGGTCTTCCTGGAGGATCTTTGTAGCCTCTCTCTGGACTTGCTCAAGCAGATCCACATCCCTCTTGTGTTGGGGGCCCCAGAACTGAACTTCTGGCTACAGAATAGTTCTAGTTTGGTGGTGTCCTCTGAAAAATTTGGAAGATGCTACTACCCTGCTACCCTGTAAGAATATGCTCTTTCAGGATTATAGAGGGAACTGGAGATCCAGAGCTCTAGCTAAGGAACAATGACTTGGGAAATTTCCATCAATTTTGTTCATAACCTCCAGGAATGTGGTGTGTCATGCCGCATGTACAGCCTGTGGCATTCCCTTAGCATCATTCCAATAGAGATTTGTCCCTGTGCATGTGAACCCATGCTGTGGTTTCCGGCTCCCCTTGGCTGTTCAGGTGCCTGTACAGTGTGAGCTGGTTCTCTCTTCATGGCCAAGCCGTGTCAAAGAATCATCTCAGATATAAACCACGCTTTTCTGCCCTCTGGGTTCAATCTTTTGCTATTTCTTATTAAAATAGCCCCAAAATAACTGCATGTGGTGGGCAGCAGTAGAACACAGGCAGCTTCTCCGTGCCCTGAGCTGACTGCAAGTGGAGAGTCTGCTCACATCTGTGTGTGGGTTGCTCATGAGATACTCTCTGCTCTCATGTTGTCCCTTCCCTGGTAACAATGAGGTTGTCATCCTGTGTGAAGAGACTCTGAAGATAATAACCGTGTCCTGGACCAGCCATTCTACTCCCCTGCCAAAAGTAAAAACACCCATCAGCTAGATTCAGCTCAGAACCTGATTCAGCAAGTGAAAAGCCCTCTGGGCTTCTTCCTGCTCCACCAGTGGTGTTGATAGGGTTAAACTCAGCTGCTTTGTCTTGTTACACCCAGACACTGGAAAAAGCCTTATTTCCTGTCTATATGTTAGGTGGGTGGGTTACACTGCCACTGTGTATTACCACTGGAATGCAGAAATGTATGCAGTCTGTGAAATGTACTGCCCTGACTTTGCAGTGATGATTATATACATATGGAAATTATTCAGGCTTTCTTCCATTTGCTTTGTAAAGTTTGTTGTATACCTCGCTTATACCCCTAACTGTGTTAGCTGTGATGGATGAGTGGAGCCAAGCTCTCTGGCCACTCTCTGAAGTCGTGGAGTGATTGTACACGAGTGGTCAATTGGTTTGCGCAGTATCTACTGTTTAACAACTTTCTGAAATGCTCTTTCTCATTTTAGTTTGTAGAATAACCTGAAATTATATGGGAAGGTTGAAGGGAGACAGTTAGAGCCACTGAGATAGTAAGATCAACAAAACCAGTGACAGACAGGAGTGAAGAAAAATGGGTCCTGAATCTTTTAGGGAGACTCCTTCACTCCTCCTTACAGTGCCAGATTCAGTCACAGGCTGTTGGGTGCACTATGGCATTTGGTGGGTTTGGTTGGTTTCAACTATCTGCCTGATTGTGATTTTTTTCAATTTCTTTTTTACCTCAGTATCTTTGTGACATCATAGAATCACAGAATAGTTAGGGTTGGAAAGGACCTTAAGAACATCTAGTTCCAGCCACCCTGCCATGGGCAG
Organism: Bolborhynchus lineola; assembly: GCA_025448015.1. NCBI lineage: Eukaryota > Metazoa > Chordata > Aves > Psittaciformes > Psittacidae > Bolborhynchus > Bolborhynchus lineola. The sequence continues at coordinate 11,059 of JAOEHX010054661.1, forward strand.
GGACACCCCCCACTAAACCATATCACCCAAGGCTATGTCCAACCCAGCCTTGAACACTGCCAGGGATGGAGCATTCACAACTTCCCTGGGCAACCCATTCCAGTGCCTCACGAAAGATTTTAAAGAAAATGATGCTTCAATCCAGGATTAAACATCTCAGCTGCCTCAAAATCAAAATTTGCATAACACTAAAGACACAGTCTAGAAACTCTGTAAAAACAGTAAAGAGGCACCACAGTATTCTTGGGGGAAGTTTCCAATCTTATTTATCATTTAATAGTGTCTAGGACACCTGATTAACAGAAAGTGGCAAGTACATTAAATACAGTACAATGGCTCATACAGAACAGGTCAGGGTTTCTGGTTTGCTCATTTTATCAGTTTGAAGCCCATGATATTTACCCTGATTGCTACAGCAGGTACCCATAGGCTGCATAGTGCATCTTAGCCCTTGAGTGTGAAAATCACACCTCTTCCATTTTGTTCTTAGACTGTGGTGCTTAGGCACTGGTGCGTTATTCAGATTTGGACTGAATTATGTTTTAACTTGACCTACATTGCACTACTTGCCCAAATACTGAGTGAGCCTTTATTAAGAAGGCAGGTAACAGCTCCAAATGGCCAAATTTCCTGTTCTTAGGATCAACAACCAGGTTTTATCTTTAAGGTTATTGCTGTATCATAAGAGGATGGAAACCTACTCAATAACCCCAACTCTGGAGAATTGGAGCTGTGCAAGCATGGGGCGGAGCTGACCACTGACCCTAGGAGTCCTCAGCCTTAGTGCAATGGTGCTCTCTCAGTAGAGCAGCTGCTGAACTCACCAGACATTTTAGATGCTGCATTAGGCTCATGGTATAGACAACAGCAGAGAGGAAACTCTGAAAGGAAAACAGTAATGCCACTTTCTAAATGAAACAATCTATATACTCCAATTCATGCCTGCCAATAAGTGAGCTTGGCAATTGTTTGTGTGCAGTACTTCCAGGCTATAGATGATACCATCCAATTATACCAGCGCAGTCTTCCATGTAAATAACATAGAATCATGGAATAGTTAGTGTTGGAAAGGACCTTAAGATCACCTAGTTCCAACCCCCCTGCCATGAGCAGGGATGCTTCACACTAAACCATGCCACCCAAGGCTCTGTCCACCCTGGTCTTGAACACTGCCAGCGATGGAGCATTAACAACTTCCCTGGGCAATAGAATCACAGAAATGGTTGGGGTTAGAAGGGACCTTAAAGAACATCTAGTCCTAACCCCTATCGTGGGCAGGGACAACTTCCACTAGACCAGGTTGCTCCAAGCCCCATCCAACCTGGCCTTGAACACTGCCTCACCACCCTCACAGGGGAGAAACTTCTTCCTAAGATCTCCTCCAAATCTCTCCTCTGCCAGGTTAAAGCCATTCCCCATTGTCTTGTCACTACAGGCCCTTGTCAAAAGCCCCTCTCCACATTTCTTGTTGGCCCCTTTATGCACTGGAAGCTGCTCTAAGGTCTTCCAGAGCCTTCTCTTCTCCAGGCTGAACAAGCCCAGCTCTCTCAGCCTGTCTCCAGAGCAGAGCTGCTCCAGCCCTCAGAGCAAATTCATGGCCTCCTCTGGACTCACTCCAACAGCTCCACATCCCTCGTGTTGTTGTCACCAGAGCTGGATGCAGGACTGCAGCGGGGGGGTCTCACCAGAGCAGGGTAGAGGGAGCATATATTTTTGTCTCTGACAAAAGTTCATTTCTACTAAATATCACCACTAAAAAAGGCCTTAAACTTGCATGGAATGGAAATGCTATGACAGAGGTTTTCACCACCTCTGTGTAGATATCACAAGTCTCTCTGGTCATTTAGCTTCTGAGACTGTTGATTTGAACTCAATTAACTTATGTAAAGACCACAAATCAAGTCCTGTCGTAACTAGAGAGCATGGTGTGATATCATTATTGCTTACCTCTGAATGAACCTGAAGAGCAAGGTGATCAATCCAGACATAATTGCCAGTGCCACTGATTAATTGTTCCTGAGCAACTGAGGGCCTCTTCACTAGCAGTGTGTCAGTCTCAGAAACAGCAATGAAACATGGCAGCCCTTGGGTGGGATGAGAATAGCCTCTCTATCAAACACCAAGTGTTAGCAGTAGGCTGTTCTTTTAGCATTTGCTGCTCATTTCTGATTTCATCATGACCAGGTGGAGATGCCTTCCTGGGTATGGCCAGGATCAACCAGCCTTGGATAAGCTCTACAACTGCCATATGCTTAAACAGGTACTTAGAGTAAAGCATGAGCTCTAATCCCACTTAATTCAAGATTAGTCACACACTCAGGAGCTTGATTTAAAAATTACTCCAGTAAAACCCATCCTTGATTAATTCTTAATCACACAAGTTGCACAGGAAAGCTGTCACATTGAAGCAGCATCTAGGCTTCTAGAAAATTAACACACAAAGAACACGCTGTATTATTTGTAGAAGGCTTTAAATATTTTTGCCACTTTTTCAAATGAGGGCTGGCCTTCGTAACCATGAAGTTAATTCCAGCTAATTGGAGTTGATTCCAGCATTGATCTCTGCAAGACCCCATTTCTCCAGCTGCACAACAGAACCAAGAGCAGAAGGGGCTTTTTAGGAAAGTGGTTTCACAGTAACCCATATTCTCAGTAATCTCTTGGGTTGATTTCACATTTAAGCTTTTTCCATCTTTCCATCTGTTGAACACAAATCATTCATGCCCAAGGCTTATAAAGCGAAGGTCACTTTTTAATAACATGGCTGGTTTAAAAAGAAAACTCAGCTTATGTCATGTGGCTTCAGTTTAAACGTAGTTCACAGCTAATTAGTCTGGTAAAGTATCTATATTTGCAAACAAAGAATAACTATAATCTTATCCCAGCAGAGATCAGCAAAGGAATCTGAAGAATGCAAATGTTGATAATTGTAGTTCCTGTGCTATAGTTAGCTGGAGCAGACAGACGGCTGCCCTTTAGCAGACCTCTCTTGGTGCCAAGAGTATTATACGTGGGACAAAAGGCAGTAGATCTGATTGCAGGATGAAAGGCCAAACTCTGAGGTCCCACCTCATTTTATTCAGTTCATTCTCAGTTAAAGTTATCAGCGGCATTTCCCAAAGAAATACTCCTAGGAATCTAATGTAGATGGAGACCGGGATATTTAATTCCTTTGCTAAGAGGGGGCTATAATTCTTCTTTCCTTTTTTCCTTTTTTAATTTGTTTCTTTCTTTTTTTTTTTTTTTTAACCTGAGCTTGAGTTGCTAACTACACAGTATCAGTGAGGTAATTCTGCCTGACTGCACAGGTGTTCTGTGTGTGCATTTAGGTGCTTTTGGTATCTTGAAGAACAATGTGTTTTTAACACTTGCCATTTCCCTGGCTTGGAAAGTAAAGATAACCTAGATTCTCTTTGAAACACAAGCAAACACCACTACCACCACCACCTCAAGCATAATGATAGTTACTTGTTTGCATGGAACTTTTACTGATGCAAAGGACTGAAGTGTTGACAATATCAGCATTATTTTTAGTGCCCTTACAGACTCTTAAGGGCAAACCAAGCTTTTTTGTAAAGATGACTTTCAAAAACTGGGACTCCTGGAGCATTTTTGTGTGTTTATGTGTTCTCTAACTCTGCATTGAGAACCTGTGTGCTGCTGGTGGCTGCAGTTTGCTTGCCCAGAGGTGCCAGCTTTCAGCTTACTTTGCTCTCTGAGCTCAGCAGGCACTTCCTCTGACACTAAGAGAAAATGAATGACGGTATAATAGACCCAGTCACGAACTTTCAATGTGACTTAAATTCTGCTGCTCTCATCAAAGCCAGTCTCGCTTGTCTTTTGCTCTTGTGGCCTGAGTGTAGAGTGCTTCTGCAAGACCTCATCTCAAGGAGATGCTCCTTAATCAAGTGTTTAGTTGGATCACAGAATAAAAGCATGTTGTATATCAACTTCATACCATCTGTCCTATAACAGAGAAAGATTGGATCTCATTTGCACCCCAGTGCACCTGGAGCAACCTCATGATATTGATCCATAGGAGGAGCTTGCCCAGAGCACAGTGCCCTTGTGTGAAGCCCTGGATCCTGAACCTGTAACACTGCACAACTCAAACCTGTATTTGTGCTCTCAGGCACTTGTGTGCCTCCCCTCCCTCCACTCCTCGCCAGACTTTGGGTAGAACCGCCATAGGAACTGACATCCTCGTGATAGCCACATCAAATCTCTTTAGGGCACTGAAAGCTGGCCAAGAGGGCTCCCTTGTCTGACTGTCTTCACCCACTCACTAAGCCTTAAACTTTTGCCAGAGAACAACTCCAGGCAGAGGGGTCATGCTTACAGCCATGACGGAAGAGAAACATGCTCCTTCTCCTCAGGCAGGTGCAGAACAAGAGAACTATGGAGGACCATGAGACTATCACAGGAGGACGTGTAAATGCTGTGCACCGCCCCTAGCAGTCCAGGACACAAATACATGAAGATAACCCTGTGTGGCAGCTGTGCATCAGTTGTTCTGCTGTTTGCTTTGACACGAGAGGAACTGAATGGAAGCTGACACAAGATCAGAGCCCACAGAATTATTTTTTTGAAAGCAAAATAACAGCCGCAGAACATCTCACAGATACGTCCCTTCTCACCCATCTCACATACTGCTCTCCTATCAGGCAAGCAGGAGCCCCTGAAAACGAACTTTATGCACTTGAAGCAGCTGGATCTGCTAAGCAAAGCTTTCCTAAAAAATGAGAGCCCATCTGGGAAATGCTTTCCATAGGCCATGATTTTTCAGGTGCTCAATTTCTCTTTAATATCTTATTAAGAAACAAAGAAACAAACCAAACAAAAAGCAAACCCAGAGATTTTATTTCCCTTCAGAGCCTTCTTCAGCCTGATCCCAGCAAGAAGCAGGCCAGAGCACTAGCAGAGCAGCAGCAGGCCAGAGGATCACATTTTCCCAGCCTATACCTATTACAGGTATGTGATTGTTTCTCCTGGAGATAATTAATTTTGGAGTAAACCAAGCTCTGGGAAGGGTTTTCTAAGGGCTGGTAGATCATGTATTTCTACAGCTTGCAAAACTGACAAGGATAAGGCTGAGAGAGCTGGGCTTGTTCAGCCCGTAGAAGAGAAGTTTCCAGTGCCTAGAGGGGCCAACAAGAAATCTGGAGAGGAGATTTTGACAAGGGCATGTAGGGACAGGAAAAGGGGGAATGGCTTTAACTTGACAGAGGGGATATTCAGATGGGATCTTAGGCAGAAGCTGTTCCCTGTGAGGGTGGTGAGGCCCTGGCACAGGTTGCCCAGAGAAGCTGTGGCTGCCCCATCCCTGGCAGTGTTTAAGGCCAGGTTGGACAGGGCTTGGAGCAACCTTATCTAGTGGAAGGTGTCCCTGCCTATGGCAGGGTTTTGGAAATGGATGAGCATTAAGGTCCCTTCCAACACAAACCATTCTGTGATGATTCTATGATACAAGTTGGGAACATATATTATTCGGAAGGATAAATATAGAAGTAGTATAAACAAGTGCACCTTCTCAGAAGATGTTTTGGCTTTCCTTAGCCATAACTGCCCAAAAGGTAATACAGAAACCTGACCACTTCTCTCCTAGCAGCCAGATTTCTACAAGCCAACAGCAAGAAAATTAGCATAAACACCTGCTTCTCATAGCTGGCTCACAAGTACCTCAATTAGTCCTCCAGGCTTGTGCTCTTCTGCCTGAGTTTGAAGCCAGGGGAAGGGGCTTTTCTCACAGCCACCTAATGAAGAAACACTTATGTACTACAGGTATTTACTTCTGGATATAAGACTCTCTTGTAATCTGTATATTGTGCCTGTGTTAGAGCAGCTTCTCCTCACAGCTAACACAGCTCTGCCCTCAGATTCTTTGTTAGATGGAACTTTACCTGCTTTTGCAATACACCAAGGGGGTTAAATTGTAATACGGTCTGGTGACTGTACAATCAGTGGTGGAGAGGAGGCAGAGCCTAACTGGGCTCTTTCTTTTGCTTGGTATCTGCTTTCCAGAGTACATTCAAACTGCACTCAAGGGATGCCAGGCACCTCTGGAAGCTCTCCAAAGGCAGGCAGCAGCCTGTTTCACATGTATAATTCAGCGAAAGCCAAGGTGCGCAGCATGCTCATCTCCTTGGTGAATAAATTCAGTGTTTCAGCTTTTCCCAGGACTAAACAGAAGTTTGATAATTGCTTCTCAAAAGCTGAAAAAGGGGAGGGCCTCTGAGAGGGGAGCAGCTTGAAGCCGATTGAAAAAGTTGAAATGAGATTTGGACCCACAACAAAAAAATGTGGTGATGCCAGAAGAGTCTGAAGGAAAACCTTTTGTCTTCAACATCTGTGCTCAGTGGCTGCCATATTCCCGGGTTACCTAACACAGGCTTTTCCATTTCAGCTGGAAGGCTTTATAAGCAGCTGGTTGCTTGAAGACGAATGTACCTGAAACAGTGAAGTTGCAAGTTGAGCTCTCATGTGAGCCCCATGGTGCATGAGTAGGTCTGCAGGACCCACAGTGCAAATGTATGCAAAGCAGAGGAGGATGTGCTGGTGGTGCCACTTTCTCTCTCTGTCTAATGCTCCTGTTACAGTCCCTTTCCTGGGGCAGGACTGAACTGAGATGAGCTTCCCAGGTTTTGAGCTTTCCCAGGGCTTGGAGCAACTTGGTCGAATGGAATGTGTCCCTGCCCGTGGCAGGGAGTTGGAACTGGATGAGCTTTAAGGTCCCTTCTAACTCAAACTAGTCTGTGATTCCCCAGTCACTTCAGAGGGCCTGACCTGCCCACCTGTAATATGAATGCTGCAAGCAGCAAACTGTGCTGCATTTTGGTACAGTTGCTAAAGCTTTGTCCTTCACTTTGTTGGACCTCCCTGGTTTAGGTCAGGACACAGATTTCTGCAGGCACCCAGATGTCATGTTCAGAGCTGCTATCCATGTTCTTTTTGTGGTTGTAGTCCAAATGTGGTTCTGGGGGTTAGTTTTGTTTCTTTGTTTTCTCCCTACAAAGCTATCTACCCATGAATAGTTACCTCCAATGGACCCACAGAGGAACTGACCTTGGTTTTAGGGAGGCAGTTCAGATGAATCGGGCAATGTGTTTTGACTCTAGGACAGGAATTCAAGGTCTGAACAGCTGGTTGAGTGCCTAAACTAGGCTAAAACACTCACTGAAGCTGGGGGAAGCAGAGTTGGGATCCTGCCTGGGATTGCATGCATGCCCAGCTCCTCCTGTTCCCAGGGTTGCCAAGCATTTAATCCTCTGTGGGCTGAGACTTGAAAAGGCTGTGTTTGACTTCCTCTAAATGGGAAATGCTCCTGACAAGGTATAGAAACAAAACCAAGTTCAAAGGAACACAGGAATGTGGCTTGCTGGATTTGGGATTAGACTGCATTGATTTATAAGGATGTATCCCACCCTGCTGCTTGATTATTACCATGTTGCAATGAGTGGTGAAAAGCTCCTGGCTGGGGTTACCTACTCCTTCTGCAGTGCTGGG
>JAOEHX010054662.1:0-17338 GCA_025448015.1 Bolborhynchus lineola
TTATTATTATTGGTGGTAGCAGCAGTGGTTTGTGTTATACCTTAGTTACTGGGCTGTTCTTATCTCAACCCATGGGATTTACATTCTTTCAGTTCTCCTCCCCATCCCTCTGGGAGCTGGGAGGGTGGAAAGAAGATGGAGAGTGAGTGAGCGGCTACATGGTTCTGAGTTACCAGCTGGGCTTAAACCATGACATGGTGGAAAATATGATTGAAATCTCTTGATGATACCAAAAAGAGTATCACAAGATCAAGTGATGAACAGGGTAGCTGTAGAACTGATTCAGTACCAAACAACATGATATTAGTGTATTATGGATCAGTGTGGTATCTGTCTATATTGTGTATTAGTGCTCCTGATAGTAAATTCTGGAAGCTCCTTGCTCCATGTGTGAAACAGTGCTTGAAATACCTGGTGGCTAACAGTTTCAGCACTTACTCATTACAATATTGCTGTTGCTTTATCTGGAATATGATAATTACTCTTTGAGCAATTTTCAGATCCTGTGCAGAAGGCCTCCCTGGGCTAGGCTTGGAACACAAAAATTTCCTTGGCTTTTGTTTCCCTCTTAAGAGCAATGGGTAACGTCTGGCTTTGATTATTTGTAATCCATTTCCTTCTGGTGGTAAAATATTTGTGTCATCAGAGCCTGGCTATGTTTCTTCCTCCACTGTCCTTTTTCCCTGATAGCAACTGTTGATAGTAAATGTTTTAATTTTCTGAAAGACATTGCATGCTGTAGGAAATTGAGAACAGCTGCTTTACAACTTAGAACTTTCTCTTACTGCTATAACTTGCAGGTTTGCCATGTCTAAAAGCGTGGTAGGAATCATCAAGAGTCAATCTTCCTTTGTTTCTGAATGTCTTCTGATGGAATATTTTCTCTTGAATTTATCTATTATGGACTAAAATAGGTTCATTTAACTGTTAATTATAAATTTCCACTACAGTGTCTGTCTTTGACTTTTTGTACTTGATACTGTATACTTGAACATGCTGTCTATCTATTCAATTATAATTACTGATTACCTTGTCTTCTTCCTTGCAGTTGCTATTTTGGTGAACCAAAACTGGCGTATTGGCTGACCTTAACTGTGCATGGCTTTGCAGACAGCCCTGTTTCCTGGAGAGAAAGTGAACATGGTTTCCACAAGGGAGGAGAAAACTTGTACAACTTTGTCATTTTTAGAAATCTGGACTACTGGCTTCAGATGGCTGTAGGAACTAATGACGATTGTCCTCCATAAAGCTACATCTACAGAAGTTGTTTTCTGATAATCCCATGTTACTGTACAGAAACCTAATAAGATAATTTTTATAAAAGAAATTAGGGAACAAGTTAAGTACTGAGAGACTGTATATGTTTTTACATTCCTTATAGCCTTTAAAGGATGACCTACAATGGAAGGAGTGGATTTTTGCCTCTTCACTGTCATATAGTGCCTTCTGAAAGACTTCACAATTCTAGCTTTAAGAAGATGTTTTGGAGAGTTATAAGTACTCGGGAAAAGACTGTAGGTGGTTTCTTTTTATCCAGAAGTAATTTTGGGATTTGAGAGTTGGTTTTGCAGATTGCTAGCTAAAATATTTGTGGGGAAAGCTCATTTTGGGATTTAGTGTTTTCTCTCTTTACATTAAAGATCTCTAAACCCTTCAGATTCACGTTTTAGACATTTCAGCCTACTACATGCTGGCAAATAAGAAGAAAAAAAGATGAGGAGAAGGAGGTAGGTGACAGTGGGAGGAGCACCCATACATGGAAAAAGGGAAGGCTTACTGCTGACCTGCTTTTTTGATTTAGCACGTTAATGTCATCAGGAAGAAGTTGATTGTTAACAGTGATGCAAAAGGTTGTTGCTTGCTTTCTTTAATTGACCTACACACACTCACACCACCACCATCCCCCCAAAAAACCCAAACAACACTACTTTTTAAGTAGCTTATGGTTCTTGCTTACAGGACAACTTGTGGAGATTTCACTGTCATGTTATTGAAGGCACATTTCTGGGAAGAAATAGCTCAAATGGTGCAGTTGAAGTGAAATGGATTTTGTTAACAAGATGGGCAATAATGCTGAGTGCGCAGGCAGTTATAAAGAATGCAGGTTAGCTCCTGTTGAAATGAGTGAAATGTTGCATGGTGGTTTTGGAGGATGGGTGTAGATGTGGATTGTTTTGGTTTTTGTTTTATGGAATGGGTATGTATCATTAAAGTACCTATGCAGTGCTAAAATGGAAGTTGTCCACTTGATGGAGTGAGAGATTGGTAGTGGAAGTTAAAGGATGTCTGTAGTGGAAACATCAAGATCTCCTATCAAGGTGAGTGGCACAGAAAAGCAGAAGGACAATGGGAAGCAGTTGAGCTTTATTTTTTCATCTGTTTATTTGCTGTATTCAGTAGGAGAATGACCTTGGCTGATTTACTGGATAGTATTTGTCATACACTTCCACTAAACACAACCCCTTTTGCTCAAGTTTTGTAATACGTTTCACAAACACAATTCTGATGAATCAGAGAACAGTTTTCCAAATCCTTATGTTGTTTTTAAAAATGATCCTGCCACGAGATGTTCCTAGTAGGTTATCAGGAGCAGAAGTGCCACCTTGTCTCATGTACAAACAAAGAGCCACACAATCACAAACTGAATGAACAAGAGTCTGTGAAACTTCCTCGCTTGACCCTTTACAAGTAAATACTTAACATGGCTAGCTCAAACGCTATGTTTCATTATTATGTGTCAGTGCAAATGGCTTCAGTTGTTGGCTAGTCTGCTTTTGAAAGTGTCTGTGGAGAGATTATGCCATGTGTCAGACTAGTAACCAGAAGTGTCTTCCTTTTTCCTCTTGATCAGAAGGTCTCTTAAAAGCTTGGGCCTTCCTGGAAGCAGAAGTTCTAACACAAAGTTAAAAATCTTCAATCTTTATAATGAAGTTTGTAGCTGCTCCAGTGAGGGCACTCATCTTTCTGACAGATTCTAGTGAAATTTTTCTCTGACAAATCATAATGTATACTGCTTGGGGAAAGAAAAATGTTACTTGGAAGTAAGAATTTTGTATGGGTGGGTTTGTCTCCTTTATTAACCAAGATAAAGGAGTGAAATCTTAGACATATGCTTCATAGTAGTCCTAGCAGGAGTGCAGCAGCTCTGGCTCTGAAATGGCAGCAGTAGGACCAGGTAAAATGACTTTTCTAATTGGCACCTGGTTGCAGAGCACCTTGAGATGCTTGATGTAGTAGCTGCTGCAGTGGCAGTGCTAGTTGGGTGTATGATGGTAGCTTCACTGGGATGATTCTGGAAGGCAAGCTGAGGAGCAGGTATTTCAGCAATATCAGTTTTCCTCAGCATGTGAGTATTAATGTGAATCTTTTACAGAAATCTTGGGAAATGAGATTGGTCAACAGTTCCCTTTGCCTCCTTTTTACAGATCCCTGCTTTCCTAGCAAGGTCCAATGGTGCGCCTTTCTGTTAGGAGGCTGGCTTTCTCATGCTTGCTGGGCTTTGTATATTCACAGAATAGAAACTGTAGGGTAGAACTGATTTCTTTTGTACACCTGCAAACAACTGTGACCTGAGGGAAGATATTCTTGGGATGAGGGACAGGAGCCTGTTTTCTATGGACTGTAAAGATAGAGGGGGCATTTTGTCTCCCCATGAGAGTCAATCATGAAGGAGACTGAGAAAAGGAACAGGGGGCATTGCTAATCTCCTTGGGGAGCAGGTTAGGAGGGATGGTCTGGGTTCGGGGCAGATGAGCAGTAATTCAAGGATGCATTGGGCAGGGCACATAATCTTTAAGGTCCTTTCCAACCCAAACCATTTTATCATTTTGTGATTCTGTGAGATGGAGATAAAAGCCTTTGCCTGAGAATGAAAGATGGCTGCTGGCGTTCTTGCCCTTTGTGTCTGTCTGTGAGGGAGGACAGGAAAATGCAAAAGGTTCCCAAGAGCTGCAAAAGTAATGGGGAGCAGCTGTGCACCAGCTGCTTCTGAGATCAAAGGGCTGAGTGCTTACTAAGGAGTTTTGCCTCTGGGGAGTGTTTTATCTAGCATGGGGAAGAAAAGCCAAATACCTGAATGCAGAGACAAGCCTGGGGTAAGCTGGTTGCATGATGAGTAGAAGGGGTTTTTGTCCTGGTATGTGGACAGGCAGTGATAAGGCACTTCTCAAGAGCTGCGGAGCTGCTTTGCTTTAACCTCAGCCTTTTTGCTGAGCTGTGCATTCCTTTCTCTCCGCTGGTGGAAGGAAAGGGAATTTTGTTGAGAGGTTACTGGGGGGAAGACAAAACCAGCTGAGAATGCGCTGCAAAGATCATGTGCTTTTCCAGCCACATATTTGAGTTCATGGTCATGTATATTCAGAAAATGGTGAGTGTGGAACAAATAGAGAATAAATTTTCATGTTGACAAAGGGGAAATAAGAGCTGAGGCAGTTGGATAGTGTGTGTGCTATGCAAAATCAATCTAAATAGAATATATCTGCCTTTTTGGTTTGCTACTCGGGAGCCTGTTGGGGAAATGAAGGTATGTATCCCCTAACAGCAAGAATTGGGAGCTAATGGTAGTAGTACTATTTTGTGTGAGGAAGGAAATATCAGGGGGGCGGGTGTGTATGTGTGTGTGTGGTGTTCTGAGGAAGTTAGAGGTAAGGATGCTAGAAAGAACTTTAACTCACGCTCTAGAGATGCTGTTGTTTCAGAGAGAAAGCAGCATGATTCAGCACAGCCTAGATCTGGGGAATGCAGGAGAGACAAAAATGAGTGTTCATCTAAGGCTGCTTGAATGGGAGGTGACAGGTCTTAATGGAAGAAGTGTAAGCTTTGGTTTGGCTGCATCATACTGCTGTTTACTGGCAAATACCCATTTTTGAGAGGCTAGCCAAGATGTAAAGTTGCATGTCTTGGAAAAAAGCCAACAGGAAAGAAGCAGGTTAATATGTCATCAGCCTGGGGATTGCATAGCAGTCATGGGGGTGAGGGACATTGCTCAAAGATGGGCAATAATATTATTGTTGGAAGTAATTTGTGTGCTTTTTATTATCCCCTAAAGGGAGGGGTTTTGGTTTATCTGTAAGGTTTCAGAGAGCATTATAGAAACACAACAATTTAGAAGTGTCTTGAGATTGGTTGTGTGACCCTGATATTGCTGTTAATTGTAATTAGAAGTTGTGTTGCTCACCCAATGCTGTAGAGCCACAGTGGGGTTTTGCTCATGGAGAGAATGCCGCTGCTACAACTACTAATGCAAAAAGAAATGGTAAGGCAGTAAAAAGCTAAAAATGAAAATGAGAGCTTAGAGAAGTATTTCTTTTCCCCTGTCATGGGAGGGGCATAGCAAGTCAGTGGCTGATCTGGGATTAGAATGAAGGCTTTTTATAGCTAGTCCAGTACTCTAGGTACTAGATTATATATAGTTCCTCTGATGCTGTTAATTAAAGATTAATGCATGCAATTGACTGTCTTTAGATTTTCTTTATGTGATAGCTATAGTGGAACATGCTTGAACTGTTTCTCTTAATCATTTTTATTCACAGAGTAAAGCTCAAAGAACAAAACTACAGACTAATTCTATTAGCTATTTAATAAATAACCACCTTCTGAATACTAACAAGAATTTCAGAAATATCTACTATAAACCAAGGCAACTCTTAATAAATGAGTGGTCTCTGTTTCATCCTTGGAAGTTGCTTCCATCAAGACTTAAAAATACTTGGTTTAATGCAGCTGTATATAGGAGCAGAAAAGGGGGAGCTAAAGTGACTTGTGCAGTTTTCAGTTTTCCAGAGGGCAAGGTGCAGGGTCCCTTGGCTATGCCAAGTTGCTTTTAGCTAGCTTTATTAGAACAGTTTAGTGGGCTTTAGTTAGTAGAATATGGTTATGTTTTACATGGGTAAATGGAGAATATCCTAAGCAGTGGTATATGCTGTTCTGTCTCCCTGCTGTGAAATATAGATAGCCATTGGTACTGATAGTACTGTTGTTGTCTAAGCCAGATGTCTTGGTTCACTAGATATCAACAATCTCTCTGCATGATATGCTGGTAGGGTTGGAGAGAATGCAAAGGGATTAAGTTTATTATATGATTACAGGTGGAAAGTAACATGTTCATTGATTTATCGTGAAGGTGAATATTTCTATTCTTTGTCACTGTTGAAAGTTTTTACCTGCCTTCAGTGCAGCCAAATCAAATATGCATTTCAAAAGGATAGCGTGTAAGGCTTTACTGGAAGCTAGTGTTATTACATTGTAGTTTTCAAAAGTTTTTGTAGTTTGGCATGGGATAAAAGCCTTACTGAACTACTCACCACACTGCTGTTGGGACACTGATTACAATTTATGAAGAGAAGTTTCTTCTTTGTTATTGAAAGAAATGGAGAGTTTAAATGGTCAGCTTTTGTAGGGCAGATGCAAAACCAAGTAGTGATACATTGGTTCTTGAGCCTGGTTTTTAGATGGATACTGAATTCAACTTTTGAACTCCTGGTGATGGAACAAGATGTTGTAACCCCATAAACTTATGTAAATGTCCTCAAATATTTTTGTAAGCTTGATGAGATTTGTTTGTAAGCTTGGTGTCATTTGTTTTCCCATAGAGGACTTAAATGCCATATTGTGTACTTGTGACTAATTTGACAGAAAGATAGTTGTGTATTTCAGATGTCATTGAAATTTATACTACACAGGATGTCACATTTGATGTTAAATACTATGGAATCACAGTCTGAAACATGAGAAACCTCTGTATCTGTGCTGCTCTTAAAGGTCTGTAGGAATAGTGGGCATTTAGCAATTCAGAGTAATGGATACTTTGTCCACATGATTAAAGGTATACATGTGACCAGCATGGGTTTAGCAAGGTCCATGAATTAAGTCTTCAAAATTGTGTAGGTGCAATCGGGTTAGATCTGTAAAAAGCAAAAGCAGTGGTGCCTACATAATTCTGAAGACTTGTGAAAGATGTGTGAAAGCAGAGCATTGTGGTGCCTACCTGTAGGCAGTTAATTGCCCAATGGTATTAACAGTCTTCAGGCTGGGTACCCAGTCCCACAAAGTGCATTTACTCTTGTTCTTGGAACAGGGATCCAGAAAAGTCAGCTTGCTAAGTAGTGAGCTACTTACACCAGCTGGTAGACTGAAGGACTACGGTGCATCTTCAGTTTGAGACCGAAAGATAAGGTTGCCTGAAGGACACTGGGATGTACTTGTAGCTCTGATAACCAATTGCTGGGTGACCTACAAATAACATTGCAGTTCTGTGGTGCTCTTAAATTCAATGCAACAGACTTAGAGATGCTGCTTGCTTAGTAAAGCACTTGGAGAATGTCATAGGTAATCATTTAGTGTTCACAGAATTCACTTCAGAACCTAGAGTCAGCTCTTGCCACATCCATTTTCCTTTGAAGACTGCTGATAGAAAGGGTGATTCTGACCAGGGCTTCAGGACAAAACAAATTCTATCTCTCCTTTACCTGTCTAGAGGCTGATATAAGTGAAGGAACTGGTATGGGGTTTACTCTGCTTAAGGCAAGACTGTAATGTGCAGGAAAATGAGTCCATTTAGTTGGCAGCATTGTAGAAAACAGAGGGATGAAGGGTAACTAAGGGTAACATGAAGTATTTGGATATTTATAAAAATGTGAAATGGCTTTTCTTGTTAAAAGAATGGTTGTGCATTATTAAAGGCTGCAAAAGTGAAGTGGGAACATGCTTTCCAAATCGGGAGGAGGGCAATCCTTAGCAGTTGCTAATCTGTTTATGTTCCAGTCATGCTCAGAGTGTGGCTTTGAGCTCTGAAGCTCTTGTAATTGCCTGGAATGTGTCACTCTGCAGCAAGATGCATTGTTCTGTTCTCCCCAAGAGGAAGGCTGAGGTTTTTAGCTGTAGGACTTCCCTTTCAGCTGAGCAGAGAGACATGACTAAATTCTCATGTATTGTTTTATTGAAACACTATTAATTATGACTTCCATTATATCCATGTCAGTTGTATGCGAAGTAGGCAGAGGTTGGTCCATTTAGTGGGAAAGCAGCCAGAGCTTTATTTTGGGGATTCTACATGAAGTTTAGGAGCGAGGTTTGGATTCCTGGTGACAGAAGTCCCTTAAACTTTGCAGGATCAGTACGATGCTTGTTTGATTCCCTGATTTCTCAAGAGATCAGGGAATTATTTTTTTAATTTCCTCTTTGCTCAGCTTCTTGCTGCCAGGTTTCTTTTGTTATTGCCCAAGCAATGCTCAAAGCATTTAGACACTAAGACCAATTAAATGAGAGTGAACTCGAAGCTCCATTCCTTGCATGAAGATTTAGAGGGGCAAGATTCAGCAGGGATTGAACATGGTTTTCAGGAAGCTGTGTAAGATGTGGCTTCAAAAGGGCTTCCAGACCAACCTCACCCATGTTACTTTGCATGAGAACCTCTCTGTGCCTTCTCTTGGAGAGAAAGGAGTGCATTTTTAAGTAGCAAAGAATTTCTGTAGTTTCCTTTCAAGTCCCAAGGTATTGCTGGCCATGGGAACCTCTCTATATAGCTCTTATGGAACTGGGAGCTTGGAGCATAGCCATGGCACTTCCATGAACGAGAGCACACATGCTGTATGCAAAGCTCTGCTGGTGTTGGTAGTCTGGGTGGTAAAGCTATTTTTTATTCTGTAGATCTGTTTCTTTTGTGAATGACGATCTACACTGACTTTTCCTCCCTAGGGGCTGAAAGTAGAGTTGCTAAATTTCAACTAAATATGAGACTTCCTCCGATCCAGTTGCTGTTCTCTTTCTTCAGTGCATGGCTTGGGCAAGTGAATTGTATGCTGGGGACCTCTAGGGAGAGTAGCTGTGAAGAAAATACCTTTATTCATGCCTGTCAGAAGGTATGTCTGCCCTGTCCAGCACTGCTTTGGCACTTCGTAATCTGGACTAGCTTGGTGTTCTCTTACTCCAGAATGTGTTGGTGAGTTGGTTCAGAAAGTTCAAGCTCCTGGATTTACTGGCATCTGTTTCTAAAAATGTTTGCTGTGCTGAAATCAAGAAATCAGCCAGGGAGATGGGCTTTGCTGCAGGCAGGGATCCTGCTCAGTGTCCTGCTTGCTTGCCTAGCCAGATCCTGCCCTTGGCCAGCAATTGCACAGCTTGCATAGATGAGCAAGAAGGATTGATTCCAGGGAATATAAGATGGGGAGCTCTTGGCCTCTCTTCTGGACGAGTAGTCTTGACAACAATCATCCAAAGCCCTCACCACTGAGAGCTCACTTCTCCTCTTTAGCTCACAAATGGTCTCCCTCTGAGATGGTGCTTAGATTTGTTCCACCCCCTCAATCCTCACTGTCATTTCAGGAATACCTGCCATTTGCTAAAAGACCCAAAGAATGTGATTTGGAAACAAGGGTGTGAAAACTGCAGTGGTAACGTAGGACAGATGTTTGGCTGAGGCTTGTTTGATACGTAGAAATTGCTTCATGAACCATATTTTGTTACGTTTTAGGTGCTTGTCCCTGTAAATTGTGAGGACATGGTAGAAGCACATCAGGTTCTTAGAAAAGTGTGCCAGCTCGTGCAGTTACTACTCCAAAAGGGCTGTGGTGCCCCACTTCTTCCCTCTGAATTCAGGTTCAACACAAAATACACAAAGTGGACGAAGAAGAAAACCAGAAGTTAGAAATTGGTCTTGGACTGAGACTAAAACATGAAAATTTTTGCCCTGGATATTTTAGACAGAAATATAGGAAAAGATACGGTATTTTAAGACTAAGTAGAGGCTTTGATACTTTGGGGTTTTTTTTGGTGTTTTTTTTTCTTCTAAACTTAGTAAGAGTCTTGCATGCAGAAGAACACAAAATGTGTGAAGATGGATGATTTCAGGGCAAAGTAAGAACTCCCAGGTTCTTCCATAGTGTTCTGAATTTGGTAAAAACATGGGGGTTTTTCTTCCTAATGAACAAATAGTTTACCTGTAAGCATGTTTAAATTTTATGCCATTTGCACTCAAACAAGATGAGATACTGCCCTATTCTAAGAGAAGGTCCTCAAATACCAGAATCTTCAAACTCTGTAGCTGTGGTTGGTGCTTTGTTAAACCACCTTACTTACAAGCCAGCAAGTACGTTGGCTTATAAGTAAGTAGTGGTGGAAATGGCATCATCTGACAGCTACTAGACCTGTGGACTTCACCAGTATTTTGTGTGCTTTTGTTTGTTTGTTTCTAACCCTACAGATGTTTCACTGTGTCCATAGTTTGAAAGTACTACAGTCAGTTTTCTTACAGAGGGGATAGGCTTGATTGCTGCTGTCTAAAGCCTTCCTGCATGAACAGTCTGGATGTCCTCAGTGAAGGATTTACTATCGGTAGTAGCACTTTTGGAGGGAGACAGTGCAACTTCAGAGCACTTCACTGAATTTCTAACCAGTTCCTATATTGAATGTGTGAAGTGCCATCATGTGCGAACAGCGCTGTGTCCAGCACTTTTACTGATATGTAAAAAGAGACCATCTTTGCCTTCCAATGCTTCCAGTTGTTTTATTGAAAAAAAAAAAAAAAAAAGGAAAAAGAAAAAGTAGCGGACAAAACTGATGAAGTTGCACAAAGATTTTGCTCTTAGGGAAGCTGAAAAAGAGAGAAATGCACTGCAGTGTTTCACCCAGGCTAATGCTTTAAACTTGACTGATTGATCTTAAACGTGGTTCAGAAAGTTTGTCCCTGCCTCATGGTACTCTGGTTAGGCATGTAGCCTGTTGAATTCTGTCCCTGTAGCTGTTGTGAGGGTGTTACTGCCAGCAAAATAATGTCCTATTTACCAGGCTTTAGAGGTATTGGGGAATTACCAAAGAAGGGATCTGTCACTCCTTTTTTTTATATTTTTCTCCCCAGTAGCATCCGGCTTGCCCTGGTGATGGAAAAGGTTGGTACATGGAAAATCTTGAGACAGACTGTCAAGAACAATAATGGTTTGAGGTAGTGAAAATCAGTTTCAAGATATTGAAAAAAGCTGGGGGAAGCTTTCTGGGAAGGGAATTGATGCCAACCAAAGAGAAGTCTGGACTATTAAGTTAATTAGCCTGTCATGAGGTTTTTGAATGCAAAGATGAAGTGCTCTTAGCATGTTGGCTTCATGGCAACATGAAGAGAGCTGGCTGGCGCTTGTTCATCTGCATGTATGTTTTGGATGAATTTAGGTCTTAAAGCCTGTGGGTTTTGTTGAAAAATGACAATTTGAATGAGGCAACTTGGCTGCTAGGAGTCGGAATCACAACAGAGCCAAAATAAGCTTTGTATTTCTTAACCCCCTATTACTGTGGGGTCCAGATTATCCCAGATGATGTGCAAAGGCACAAGGACTGAGCGTTGTGAGCTGCCAGGTTTTTTTTCTTTGGGTTGGGGGAGGGAAAAGAAATTACTGTTGTCCATTATGTAAATACATGGCATGTATGAAAAAACCCAGAGTTATTCAGATGTGGTAATGTTTAAGAGGAAAGAGAGGAGGCAGCTATAGAAGCAGACAAAGAGCTAGGGATGCGAGTAAACTGAAAACTCAGACTGTGACTTCAGTGTCTGGCACAAGTCAGAACAATAAATAAAGCACTGAGATGGTAGGGGGCAGGGAAAAAGAGAAGTGTCAAGATTAGCATAAAGAGCAAGTCTTGAGCTAGTTGTGCTGTGCACTGTGTTAGTAGGCATCAAGTTGTATTTGTGGGAAAGATGGATACCAAGAAATGAGACTAAAGGGTCTGCGTGAAAGGTGACCAGAAGGTTGCTGTGCTCCAGTCATTTTTGTACTGTAATACGAATCAGAAGCAGCTCCATGGGACTTCAAAGAGAAATACTGACATAATGCTAGGATAGAAATGGACCTTCTTGTATTAGAAAATATACAGTTAGATGAAATTGTGATTTATACAATTCTGAGTATGTGGAGAGCTAGCATCAAGGGCTGAGAAACTACTCAATTAAGAAGTCCTAATGAGAAACAAGCTGGATTCTAAGAGACTTTTATTTTTTTCCTGATCCAAGATGATCATTAAGAAAAAAAACAAAAAAAAAAAAAAAAAAAAAAAAAAAAAAAAACCACTTTAAAAAATTAGGTAGTAAGTATAATTTGGGGCAGATTTTAGCAAAAAATGCTTATATATATAATTCATATATGTGTGAACAGGATCTTTAATGTGGTATAGTAGCAGCTCCAGGTAGGTCAAGCTAGAAGAGTGCCAGACTTAATTCAGCGCCCCTGCATTCCTATTACAGGTATTACTGACCTCTTCAGATAGTGAATGGTTTTACATGTCCTTGTCAAAAGCTATTTTGGGTGCCTGTAAAGCTGTGCTTCAAGGTTGCTGATGGATAAAGGCAGCGCAGCAGAGAGATGAAGGATGTTAAATATGTGTCTGGATACAGTGCTGATCTGAAAGATGGGGAAGGATATAGTGCACAGCCTTTCAGGGGCTCCTGTTTCCTGTGGCTCCTATCTGTTCCCTCAGTAAACCCGAGGGACACCATTTTTATAATTTGTATTTTCATGAGATTTGATCAGGGGATGATGCATAGTTCCTGCTAGAGAAAGCAAGCTACTGTTCAGATTAACTCTTTCTAGGCAAGATCAAATAACAGTACAAAATCACTGCACTGTTCCATCTTCTGTTTAAAACCATTGTAATTCTTTTGTTTACAACAGAGGACATGGAGGATGCCTGGTATCTAACTCCAGCATTCCTAGAATTGCATGTGCAGGTTTCTCCCATCGTACCTAATCTTGCACCAAGATTCAGTGAAGTGAGGCTCCCAAAGCCACGCTGGCAGGCCGTGTTCTGTAGTTTTACAAATGCTTCTGATGGTCACAAGTGTTGAATTCATAACTTCTGCTGGAACAATGCGAAGTCAGTGTGACAGGGGGACGGTGTTAAATTTAAAGTTGTCTTGATGCAAAGGGAAGTGGGTGACTTGTTAGCAAAGCATATTTAAAACAGCTACTGAAAAAAATCTTACAGTAAGCAAAAAGTTGCAAAGTTTATCTGGTAAGTTTTCCATGCAGACTGCACGTTATGCATTATGTGCATGCAATCAGCTGCTTATATACTGTAAAAATATTTTAAATAAGGTATTTTTAATATTCCCATTTGCTTTTACTGACTGCTATGTCTAAACCTCGCAGTCACTTTCAGAAATATCAAACTTCACCACTCTCTTAGAGCATAGGTTTGTTATTTTACACAAATGAGAAAGTATAGATGAGAGAAAATCTGTAGCTATGATTTTTGAAAAGTTGGAGGTCCTTTTGCTTTACTCCAGAGCCATGTGAACTGCAGTATGCTTGTCAGTTAAACTGGTTTGGGGTTGCTTGGCCGTTCTGGGCATCTAGCCAGCCTAACTTACAAAACTGCAATTATCGTGATTGTTAAGAATAGTTCCGCTTCTTCCCTTGGATTTCTTCTGCCCTTCTCCTTTTCTTCTTTGAGGAAGCCTTAAATTTTCCTGTCAGTTCTGAGGAGACCCTATTTTGCCCTTAGGGGTTCCAACAGAGACACTGTGTCGCAGAAGCTCTCCCACTCTCTGACAAATGTCATCTTTCCAGAGGCAGCAGCAGGCAAGAGTGTTGCTCCTTGGGATCAGATCCCTGCTGGCCCAGCAGACCCACAGTGTTTGGGGTTTTTAATTTTATTGTTTAACACAGAATTTCTAAATATACATCTAATCTGAAGGCTGAGAGGCTTTGGTATTTGCACCATTCCTCATTTATGGCTGCACCATTTCTGTGGCAGTTGCCAGCGGTTTGTCAGTGAACACTTCTGTTGTATTTTGATGCCCTTCCACAGAACACAAATAGAAAAGAGAAATCTGGCACCAGGTACTGACCACCCAGCGGCTTTTGGACTGCAAGTACTTGGAGGTACCTATGGTTTGAAAGCCTGGTGAGGCAGTTTTTACTGCGCTGTTGTTTCTGTCCTTGCAGGGTCTCCAAGAGGAACAAGCCACCACTTCTGTCAGGCTCTTCTCCAACTCTTCCCAGTCTGCTACACTGGCTGGATGTAGATGTGGATGGTTTGAGTTATCAAGGAGAGCATGCTGGATGGTGCGGTTTCATGTTGCTGGTGTGAGCTGGGATCACAGCTTGTTTCGTGAGAAAGCCTGCGAGGTGGTGATAGTATGTTGATCTAGAGGGGAAACAGGGCAAGTCTGTAAACTTAGTAATGTACTCTGCTGTTTTATCATCAGTGATTTGCCAGGTCAAGCGTGGCAGCTGTCCAAGCACAGTGCCTGCATGCCTTTGCGCAG
The DNA here is from genome assembly GCA_025448015.1 of Bolborhynchus lineola. Lineage (NCBI taxonomy): Eukaryota > Metazoa > Chordata > Aves > Psittaciformes > Psittacidae > Bolborhynchus > Bolborhynchus lineola. Next base: position 14,249 of record JAOEHX010054662.1, read on the forward strand.
CTCTTCGAACAGGGTTCCTGTTGTGCATGGTAGGAAAAACAGATGTAAAAGGTTCTTAATCTCAGCCTTTGTCCTTGCAGGGGAGCTGTTTGTCTTTCCTGCTTTTCATGTAGATTCTGGGTGGGATGCTTTGATTCTCCTTTCTCTATGCAAGTGGTTTCAGTCTGTGATGACGCAGTGATCTGAGAGGAGAGAAAATCCAGTGCTTATCTTGCTTGTGCCTTGCACTGCTGTGTCTTCAGTGATAACGTGTTTCTGTGGAACATGCCATGACTCCTTGTTGTTAGTACTGTAGCTCTTCTCAGGTTACAGGTCCTCTTCGTCGTCGGTATGACTTGGAGGAGCAGTGGGAGTGCCGAAGACAAGGAAATAATGATAGTGTGTCAGGTTCTTGTGGATTTCTGGCCAGGAATCTTCTATCAGGGAATTTCCTGGGTTCAAACCAACTTCTTGGGGTATGAAACTTTGGGTTTTCTGAAGTGCCTGAATGAAAAGTCAGAGATGTCTCTGTGCATGTCTCTTTCTAGACACTGGCAAAATTACATTCGTTTTCAGCCAACCAAAATCTCAGAAACTTCTGCATAATTTTTATATGGCTCACTTATTTATTTTATACATATTAATGTTAGGCTGCTGTATTACTTGCTTATTTGGTTTTGAAAGTTCAGTAGTCAAAACCAATTTACCAGAGAGGAACTGAAAGAGAGGGATGTGAAGGGACACGGTGAGACTCAGTGATAACTGGTTCAGTGGCAAAATTGCAGTTCTAATGCCTGTGTGTCAGGAACTGTCTAGGGGAAGATGTGCCACATCTCTTGTTCAGCAAGTTTTATTCCCAATGCGTTATCTTACCATGTGAGTGTTGGGTAGACCTACTCTGCTGTTAGGAAGTGTAGTGAGGGAACTGAATGGCATTTTAATATAGGCTAAGCAGAGATTTCTAGAAACTTGAATGCTTTCAGGTTTGGAGGGATCTCATTCATAGCATGTTTCTATCCTTTTTTTTTTTTTTCTTCATTAAAAACTGTTTTTCAACCAATTATGTTTAAGCAGCTTAATGTCTGTGAAAAAACTATTTGCTGTAATGGCTAAACCTGTAAGAGAGTATCAAAAGGAGTAAGTGTGGAAAAACTACTGTCATAGAATGCTTTGGGTTGAAAAGGACCTTAAGATCATCTAGTTCCAAACCCCCTGCCATGGGCAGTGACGCCTCACCCTAGGCTATGGGTGGTAGTGTTGCAGGGGGTATCCACTGCAGGGGAAGGGAACCTGAACTGTAGACCTTGGGCCTGCATCTTTTTAAGGATTAAGCGGAATAGCTTACCATCTTGTGCCAGGGCCTTTCAGAAGCACTGGGGATCATCTGAATTATTTTTTTAAGTATTTATTCTACTTCAGAGCTGGGTTATCTCAGGTCTCCAAACTTCCTGCTTTACATCATTTGGACTAACAATTTGCAAAGATCTTCTGTTGAAGGAATTGCAAATAATTCTGCTGCCCCCCACTCTGACAGCAGTAACTTCAGATGACTGTGATTCTGGGGGAAAATATATCTCTTCTCATGAGCTGAATTAGACTGTCCAAAATATCCAGAAGTTTGTGGAGATATTGCCCCTGATTCATCCATCAGACTGGCTGGTGTGGTTAATATTGCTTCTAGAAAATTGATGTCAAGACCTGTCTTTTTTCTTTCTTTTCCCTTGGATGCACAGGCTTGTTTCATTTCTGTCCAGAATACAATTTTCTGTTAGTATGAATGAACATGTAATTCCTTCAGAAACATTAAGAAATGAACGTGTGACTTCATTTATTCCTAGACACAGTATAATGCTGGCTTGACTGATCTGACAGTCTTCAGATTACTCCAAAATACCTCTTGTTGTAGCTTAGCTTACCCAGAGCTAAAATCCTGCTCTGCTTTCTATTTTTGCTCACTCAAGCTACAATATCAGCAAAACCTGTGGTTAAGTGTACACAAATGGCTTTCAAACAGTTCCAAGTAGGTTCAACCCATGTCTCTCCGGTTTCCTGACCCAGAGGAAAGGTCTCCTCTTTACTTCCAAACATAAACTTGAATGTGCTGGAACTTTTGTGGGGAAAGCATAATGTATGGCCTCAAAGCCATCCAATTGTTAATGCTTGTCAATTTGTTGTTTGCGAGTAATAGGTGAGCCATTACCTATTTCAGGAAGATAACTAGAATGTCATATATTCCTACACTGCACTATCAAGGCTCCTCTGACACTTTTAAATTTCGGCACCAACATTGACAGTTACCTTACAGTGTGTCAATATACTCTGTAAGGAATGATGCAGGTTCGGTAGTAGTCATGCAATCAAGATAGCAGACAGTCTTGGATAAGAGACCTGAGGGTCAGGACTAAGCAAGGCTAAAGCTAGCTAAATTTTGTATTTCAATATCGTTAATTCCTAATTCTGCTATCCACTGATGAGGCTTCTGACACCCAAACCAGTGCTTTAGTTTGCTTTCATATCTGAGGGAGTTTAAAAACTGGGAAAAACATTTTCCTTGTTTACAAAAGTATGCAGAAGTTCTTTTGGGCACAGTTCAGAAAGATACTGTTTCTATGTTCTTGCACTGCACCCAGGTCCAGTAACTCGTGATACTCCAAAATTCTCCAGCTACAAGTTGCTCACACATCAACACAGAAAAGCCATTTTTAAAGTACCACTGCTGCTGGGAGGTTGTGACTCCAGACCAGGTGCAATCTATGCCCAAATGCTGCTCAGGGATGCCAGAGGAGGGATCTTTATATAAATTTGAGTCAAACTCCATGTGGTTTAACTATAGAGAAGTGTAGGTAAGGCATCTTTCCTTCTACTTTTCAACAAAACCAAATCTAACTAAGGACTTCTCGCTTCGCCACAGCATTGTAGGGAAAACGACCCATTTCTAAGACATTGCAAAGAAACATTTCCTGAATGTTACTTTAGAAATGTCACAAAGTAATTGAGAGCAGAATGACTACCTATGTATCATCTTCCCCCATCCACCTCCTCTAGGAGAAAACTTCTGTGTACTTAACACCAATAAATTAATTTTTAACTTTTCATTTGATGGAAATTAAG